>JAJIZL010122653.1:141586-161610 GCA_023969395.1 Amblyomma maculatum
TATGTCCCGATGGAAGCGATAAATAGGAGAAGAAGGTGAACACTGGTGGAAGGCCATTATTACTGCAGATGGGACCTGGGTATACTGGTATGGCCCAGGGATGAAGTGCTGGAGCTCTCAGTGGAACCAGTTGAAATGGAGAGCCTCAGCCATTGAATGGCAAAAGGCAAACAAGACAATTCACACCACTCATAGATTCAGGGTGTCTTGTCAGAAATTTCCCAAAGGTTTCTGAAACTAAAGTTGTCTGGCACTTTTGTTAACGCATGCTTGTAACACCGTTGGTCATGAATGGCATTCTTGTGGACATTATGGCATTTTACTCAGGAAAAACTTCCCTGGAGCCATTTGTTTCAAGGACGTCATTCCTGAATTTTGCATGCACTTTTCAGTGCCGTTTAGAAATAAGTGCTGTTCATGAGAGCTGTCCTGTCCTATCTTTCAGTGGTGTAGCCCGATTTCTTCTCTGTAGCACAGTGAAAATTCTCTCTGCTCCTGGGAGTTTTGCCATAGCAAGTTCTCTACCATTAAATGTGTGGTTTTGCTGCCAAAGAGCAAAATCAAACATTTAAAGAGCCGCATAAAGCCAAACAGTCATACCTTATTCTGGGAATGTAACACTGGGTGGAGAGACTAATCTGGAGCGCTTCACTTTGATGTGACTTATAACCTGCATGCACCTAGATGACTGGAAATCTGCTCTATAGCATACGTATTCTTTACTCAGAAGCTGGTTTCCTGGTTGTTGTCAAATGACAAAGGAAAAACACTTTGCTGCAGGTGTTGTGCGGTGGACTGTTGTGGTGTACCACAGAGCAGTGTTCCAGACAGTTTTTGTTTTGCTTGTGTCATTCTAGGTACCCTCCAGACAAGCGGCCATCTTTCAAGAAGCTTCGTATCTCATGTCCTTTCTTCTTCCCGTGGGCCGAGCTGGTTCGGGAGTGGCACGCACTGAATCAGCCCAGTACTAACGGGGAACACCTTGATGGAGTGCCGTTCTACGTTCTCAGGAACCGCAAAGTCCTCAGAAGGCTGGCAGCCATGTTTGCAGAGGGAAACAAAAAGCAGAAAAAAGGTGTGATCGAGGCGGCCACTTTCAGAGCGCTAGAAGATGTCCGTGCTGCGGCTCGCGCGGCCAGCCTGGACCTCACGCAGGCACTTGTCTGTGTCGAGCTGACCAGTTGTTCGAGGGGAGTTCCCAGGCGGTTCGACTCTATCTCCATGCCGACAGCTGAAGATAGGTCTGCCTTAAAGCAGCACAGCTGTGGCGATTTGCCGCAAGCGCCTAGCGAGCGTTTGCGAAGGTTGCGGAAAAAACCAAAGGACTCCAAAACGAAGAAGAAGAAATTGCCAAGGCCAACAGTTGAAGAGTTGCTGGCAAAGCCAGATGTTGGTGAAGTTGTGAAGAGCTGCTCGAGGATGCTGCTAGGGGGCATCGTTAGCGGGGACTACTGTTTCTCCTCCGCGTGTGGCAGGGGACTGGGCTACTGTGCGTTTGAGGGACTGGTTCACCTTGTACAGACTTCTTCTTCGGCTGGGGTCAGCCCCTTTGTGCTGTTCAGGCATCAGCACTCTGTTCAGTACAGGTATGCAAGATTACGCATTTTGGAAGAATGCTGACGTGACGTCTTAGCCTGGACAGCACTGCCTTTTGTACATAAAAGTTTGTTCTCGTAGGGCTTGCTTGTGTTCACATGGCTATCGTTTTGTCTGCTGCTGTTTATCGAGGCCACCAACTTCTGTGTGACGTCCCACAAGAAAGCATGAATAAGTGATTCATTCTACTCATTTTGTTTATATTTTTTTCTAGTGAAAGCAAGAGTATGCAACACATGCTTTTGTGAAGTTGAAAGTGCCAAGTGTCTGTATCAAACTCACAGGTGCCTCTCCTCTCAGATAATTATTGAGAGGGCCACATATTACACTTCCCTTCAAATGTTGAGAATATGCACGGTGTTTGTGGATGTGTTTTTAAGCAGGTACCCAATTTTCACCTCTAAAAGAGAGCGATGGAATGTGCATTGAACATACTATTTCTCATTTTATTTTTTGTCTTAAATATCTGCACTGTCACTGCTAACTAGTCCAAGAAGGACCAGGATTCTCAAAGTCTCATTGCTTTCTACCATTCAGAGCTGACATACTCGGACATTATCCAAGTTTGACAATAAGAATTTATTTCAAGAGAGTCTGGCTTTAAATTTTGCTTGCTTACAAATGGAAGATGTGCTTAGTGTCACTTAGCGAGTATTGTGGTCTCAGCAATGCAGCGAGGATATGGGAACACGATGCTTCCACACTAATAAAACACTGCATCATCTGAGGCACCTGAGCCTATGTTTCTGAACAGAAAATTTGCCTGGGCTAGACTGGCCTCTATAAACTCGAGGAACTGTTAGCGCACATGCCTAGCACGCACATTTCAGGTGTAAAATGCGTGAATGTCTCTGTAGCTGCTGGCCTGTGGTGCCATGCTATGCATCCATGGGGTAGTAATTATTTCAGTCTAATTCCATTCGATTCCCATTCCATCTGCAGTTCAATAAGTTCTTGCCCTTCCTGTCGCTGGAATCAGTCCGATAGGAAATGGCAATAATTGAGTAGAATCGGATGAAAAGAATTGCACCGTAATGGCCTTGCCTTTGTTGCATGTTACATGCCTAATAAAAGCACAAAGAGTGGTAATTTCTTTTTTTTTTTTTTTTCAGTTATAAAACTCAAGCGAGGCGACTGGCAAATAGCTATGTTTTATTTACAGCCCCTAGATGTTGCCTACCTGCAGGTCTAAATGAAAACAAAAAATTGCGCCGATTTTAAATTCTCTCCAAACCATGTGTTGGCCATTTGCTGCCTACTTCACTTTCATGTTGTATATTTTTAAACACCAGCCAGCAATTTCCTTTGTGTCTCATTTGTCGCTTTACAGCCTTGAGTAGAGGAACCGCTTGGCTTACATAATGCTGCCATTATCAAGCAAGAAGTGCAAGTTTATTTCAAAGTTTTGATATTTTTAAAATGTATCAATCTGCCAAGGCTAGCCCTGTATGTAGTATGCTGTTATATTGGATTAACTGAGGTGCCGCCCTCTGGGCCATGAAAAACGTATTTGATGCTATGTGCATTTGTAGGAACACAGCTTTCCAGGATAGTTCATGTTCACTGCTTGGTATTATTCATGGCTTGGATGATTATGCACATTTTGTGTTTAAAAGACTTTGGTTTAATGTAGAACTGAGCAAGTAGCAAAATTTTGAGTGCAAAACAAATGTGAATATTCAAATATGAAATCTTCTGTGACCCATGGCCAGAAAATAGCACAAATTTATTTTTTAAAGGAAAATTAAGCAAATTTGAGATGTGCAAATACATTTTTGGCTGCAGTGTGAATACAAATAAGAACTGGCCACAAATAGAATATGTTACAATAATTTTGAGCGTTAGTTCAGTTAGCTAGAAATTAAGAAAAGAAAAAAACATGATGTGAAACAGTTGTTTCCACCCATCAGTGTAATTTATTCCACCTGTAAGGCTTGCTATCATGCTATCATGAAGTATTTTCAGTTGGATACCTCCTTACTGGAGGAGTGATATCAGTGGTTGATTAACAGCAAGGCAAAGCACTAGCAATGCACAACAAAACTGCTCGCAAGATCAACAGAACAGCAATGCTAGCCATACTATCCCTTCCATGCTCCCTCGTGACATCTGAAGAGAAAGCGTTGGCTGTGGAATGCTGCCCGAAACGTAGCTTTCATGATGACCCGAAGCCTGCTTAACACTCTCATATCGGTTTTGCTGGACTGCATGTGTTGTGTTAGGCCTCAACCACCCAAACGCTGTCGTGAACCTCAAATGCACGAAAACGAAACCATGTGCAGTGCCCCAGTGTGTTTGCTATACCGTGGCTTAAGATACATAGTTCTAAGGCTGTGACGGAAATTGAGAACGATCAAAGCTGTCTGCGAAACAACCACAGCAGTGCATGCTAGCTGGAACTTAGCTCTTTCCTTCACAAGTTGGGCTGGTTCTATGCGTGTGCACGTGGTGATCTAAAAAATGGGATGATCAATGCCAGTCAGGCTCTCATGGCTAGGCATACTGATGTGTTGCATGGTTCTGCACTTGGGCTTCACTGTGAGCTGGTAGTTGCTTCCATTAGGAAAGGGTATGTTGTGTGACAACTGCAAGGTATTGCAGTTTGGATATGTTGCAGATGTTTCGCTGCCTGTTTAGACGAACTAGAATTCCTAACTTGTGAACGTTCAGGTTTGAGTAGCGAGTGTGTATGCAATCGAGTAGCAGATATTTGAAATCATTTGAAATTTTGGATATTCACACATCCTCCATAATATGTTAAGTAAAGAGCCAAGCTCAACTTAAAGTAATATAAACACTAAATTTTTGTCATCTTTTCGTTAGATGTGTAAGCCATTACTGCACATAGACCACCGCATGGTATTTGGCTATGGCTGCTAAATAGAAAGGTTTAGCGTAGCTGGAGAGAAATATGGCAAATGCAGTAACTCGTTGCCATTGTTACCTTTGCTAGGCTTCAAGCAGAGTCAGACGGGAGGGTGGCAAGAATCGAATGGAATTGCATAAAGAGAATTCTATCATGGCGGCCTTAAATGCCTTCCATGACTTTTTGCTGTACGCGATTAAACTGGAAGTACAAGGTGCAGCTAGTATTTGCACCTGAAAGACAGTATGCTGTAAATATAATTGCAAATCTACACTCATTTAATTGCCTCTGGTTAAAAATTAATGTCTAAAGAAGTGCAGAATGGCACAGCTTTATCGGTTAAAACTCGGCTGATGGTGCATGGGGCCGAGACTTTTCTGCGAAAATTCATGAAAAACTGATAAGCACTGGGTCTCAATTTTTTTGTCTTTCACCCATTATATATAAGTATTCACTGTAGATGTCATTACTTTAGTCTGCTAGGTTTTTCTGGGCAGTATATGCTGTGCTTTCATTCACTACATGCTTTTTTGAAAATATGACACTGATTTCTGTGATCTAGTATTCATTTTCATCCTTGATAAAAGACTCTGGGTGACAGTGTTGTTGCCATTAGTTAAGAAGCATGTTTGGGATGAAATTTTAAAGCGAGTGGAATTACACATAGGCTGACTTCAGGAGCAGTCCTCCAATAACATCGTCGTGATAAATCAATTAAGGTGCCCCTTTCAGGTGACAAAAATTGCTAATATAGTACTAGCGAGTGCTCAAAGTAGACTAGCCACTAGCGGCCGACTGTGCCAAAAACTGTTATCGCCTCATCTGTTTTTTTTTTCCTCTATGTGTGCATGCAATAGGTAAAGTTGAACTGCATATGTTTGTGGCAATAATCCAATAGAAAGAACACGAGCAACACACTCACCACCAACTCATTTATTTTTCCTCTCACCAAGCCTAGCTGGCAAAAAACGCTAGGTGCAGTGTGCGTTTGACAGCGCATCTACACTTCTTTTTTCTTTCTCAAAGCATTCATACGACAGAAGAGAGACCTTGGAATGAACAAAATGAATGAAAATAAAAATACTGTGCTTGGACACAACAAGGGCAAATGTCCTGACGCGAGGAGGAAGCATGTCTCTCTCTGCAGGGTTTCGCTGTGCACGTGCGGGTCTTCTCTGCTCTGTGCTGCCTTTTTTTCTTTGGCTTGACTTGACCTACTCTGGCTTCGGCGGGAGTCTGGACAGTAGATAGGCGGCAATGTCTTTTGTCTCCTGAATGATCCCAACAAAAAAAAGGGGGCGGTTATTACGTAAGTGCACATGGGTGCACAGAACATTTAGCGAACACCCAATTATTTGGAACAAGTGCACACAGGAAACAACCAGCAATGCAGTAGACTGGATCAGCTGGCTCTGTTTCCCACATCATCATCCCCCTTCTTTCAAGCAATGGACCACCACCCAAAATTTCCTCCCATTCCGCAGAGAGCCTTTCAAACATCTCTAGCAAACACAAATAGGAAGACTATGTTCCTACTTCATTTTTTATGCTGACAAATAAATGGCCAGTGTAGAGCAAAAGCATGCACCACGGTGCAAGTGATGGCCAGAGCTCCTCAATACCACCAGTTGCGAAACTTCCCATACGACCCATGTATAAAAAAACGGCGGTTTTTATTGGTCAAATTTCGGGTGTTTACAAAAATGGTAACGGCACCCACTGCCATTAAAAGAAACTGCGTCTAAATTTCAAACTGTCTGATTGTTGATAAATGCACAACCAACGAGTGCAGCAGAAAAATTATTAGGATAAGTTAAGATGGAAAAGAGAGAAAAATTTAATTTCCAAAAAGCAATGGTGGCAATAGCAAAAAGCTTGTATTAAGCGCTTCCAGATGGCGCGACAATTCATAGACACCCGAAAAATGCGGACAAAATCCGGTCACTTTCTGAAGCGGAGTTTCGCAACTGCTATGATCCAAAAGCTCTTGAGTGATGGCTAGCCGTGATTGCGCCAGCATAGAAGGCAAACGGGAGGTGCAAGTGCTCCCGTTGCAACTAAGCGTAGTTTCTAATCACAGCAATCATGCAAGTGGTGCAAAAGTGTAGTATAATCAGGGTCACTGCGTTTGGATGAATGCATGGACTCCCACTCAGTTTGGATCCGATATCTGCACACTTAAGGTCCTTTACACAGCAGGCAAGCTCTTTTCATCTCCAGTATAGGGAAGCAAGAGTGCGAGTAAGCATTACCCTATTTACTCACAATTATGAACCCATTCTTTTTACAGAAAAACAGTCTCCATTCACAAGGGGATGGTACATTACACGCGAAAACTGCTGATAGATATTTTTTGTGTTGAAATTTCATATAACTTTAATATAATAATACCCTGTGGACGCTGTAGTCCAAAAGTTCGCAGCATAACCGTCAGCTGTGTTGTGGCTAGGACGAGAGTAAGAAAGCCAGTTGACTGACCTCCTCGCACGAAGAGTGCCCCATGCCCTTGTATTGCCGGAAGGTGACATCCTTGGCAAACTTCTTCAGCAGCTCCGACGTGAGCTGTCCCCAGTGAAGGGGCACCAGGTCATCACAATCGCCATGGCACAGCAGAATGGGCGTCTCATGGTTCCCCACAGCTGCCTGTAAAGTCCGTGCAGCAAGGTGCCTACAGTCAAACCATTCCACATCCCTCGTGATCTACGTGGAGCCTTTGCTCTTTAAATGAGCCTTGGTTTCTGTGGTGAACTGTAGCTTACCTGTAGACTGGGCTAGACAGACGTCAGTTGCCAAAAAAACTAGGTTTTGTCAACAGATGGCAAAAGGAGAGTTTGACTTCTGGTACTGTAGCATTTTTGTGGTCTCAGGATACAATTTTGGTCTGTAACATGGTACAACTACATGTAGATGCTCATTCTTGCAAACACGAGTACATTGGCAGCATAGTTGCATCAGATTTATTGGGGACCAAAATTTAAAAAAACTATTCACTTCTCGAAAAAGAGAATTCTAACTTTATTTACATTGTACTAATGTCTTCCATTATGGTCAATATGTTACAGGCCAAGTAACGAAATAGATTGGATATCCATATCTATACTGAGCCCATCACGTTTCTCTTTGTATTTTCCGTGGCAGCCTTTACAAAGGACAAATGGGCCATCAAACAGGCCGTGGAAACTTTTACTTTGCTCCTTTTCCTGACACAGCTGGCTCACATGTCTGTGCACTGTTCAGGGAAATTACTTCCTGTCGAGCAACATGCCATGCAACATGCATTCAACCTGTGCAAGCAGACAGTGCAGGTGCTGTAGCTTGGTTAAAAAAGGCAAAACAAATAAAGCACGAAAGGACATGCATCACCATACCGTGCACCCATAAATAAAAGCCAGAGCCATTTCAAAGCTATCTCTGGCTGCCATTTTCTCCCATAACTTTGCAGAGTAACCTGAGAGCACCTGTTTCTCCGCCATCAGCTAAAGCACAGCTTGAATATTGCCAGCTCAAGCGAGTATCTTGCAGAGCGACCATGTTCTTAGTGAATAGTCTAATTCCGTTATCGAATCAAATGCAAATAGTGTAACCAAGAACTGAATCGAACTGAATTGGATATTTATTCAATAAGCAGCGAAGCTTAGCGCTGCCTGAATTTTTTTTTTTTTTTTTAACGCAGCGGAGACAAAGTTGGAGACTGGAGAGTTTGTCAGAGAAGAGAAGAAGTGCCCCTAAACAAACATGTGAACATGCAGCAAGGTACGTCTAAATATACTAGTTGAAAATAGAGCATTTATTGCACTAAACAAGAAGTGAGCTGAAGACAGAGCATAAAACCAGCTTCTGTTATCCAACTTTAAAATGGCAGTGTCTAGTTTTCTTTCTCTTTTTACCTTCCCACTGTATGCCACAGCGGCAATTTTTTTCACCAGTTTCTTTCTTCCCATCCTGTTCCAAGTGCTTTGAACAACACCAGCAGGACAACTGTGTGTCCCTCTCTTATCTCACTCCATCAACACCACTATCAGGGACACCACGCACCTTTTCATATACTGTAGGTGATGAACACAGCGTCAATATCAGTCTATCTCAGCACTGCGATACCGTGTCAATTGAATATGCGGGCCTGAAGCCTTAAGTGAGTGAGGAGGTGCACTCTGCACGTGCGTGCCTTTTAGTCTGTGGGAGTCAGCTTACGGCACGTGACGCATGCACAATGTTGAGATCTGACAATCTCTGCATCAAAACAGGACTGACGCTGCCCTGCCTTTTCCAATCCGGAAAGTAAGGCTCCCCGCGATTCTCTATGAATGTGCAGACGAGCCACCATATGGGGGCACACTTTTTTCTTTTTCCTTGACACCATTGCACGGATGCCGCATAGTTGCCATTTTGCGGGACTGGCATGGTTTACAGTTTCTGCGAAAGTTCATCTTAACCGAAAGACATATGGAGAAGCCTGTCTGAAGCAGATTTTTTCTTTTTTTTTTTTTACATTTGGTAATGCGGCAAACCAAGCAATACTATTACACTGAAGATGTTACACGAGAATTCAGCTTAACTGAGTCTATCTTTATAGAAGTCAAATGTACTTCTGTTCGTAAAAGTACACCTGATGCTTGGTACACTGTAGACCTATTCCTCACATTACATTCTGTACTTTCAGTTTTTCCTCTTTCGCATAGCAAAAGGGATATTCAGGTTACAATAGCAGCAGTGCTATCATTATATAAATACAGTATTTTTCAAGGCCCGCTTCTCATTTGGTCACCAGTTTTTGGAGGACGGGGCCTCACCGTCCTCTCCTCCTGGCCATCTTTGTCACTCCCTGATGGGGTTACTGGTTCAGAAGAGGAAGTGGAAGTGGCACCTTCGGTATGCTCTTCGTCTCCATGTACGCGGTCTGCTGAACCAGATGAGTCCGCGTCCTCTGCCTCTTTGCCTCTTTTGAAAGCTGCCGCTTTGTGCGATATGAACTCGCGCTGCCCCGTACGGCCCTGGCCAGGATGGTCTATGTCGGTTAAGTTAACCTCTGAGCCCACCGTCGGCTGACGTGGCGGCGGCGTGGCCTTGCGCTGCACGACCTCAGCCGAGAGTGGCGCACCTTTCTGCATAGATGAGAGGTGGCATTGTGTCCCTTGAATGAAGCTCTTCCTATGAATTCAAGTATATCTGAAGTGCTCTACTTTGCAGCTAATTTCCTCACACTTGAAGAAATACGGGTGTGCCTCAAGTAACTTGGATTAATTTCAGCCACCTCCATTTTTTTACATGCGCGTTGAAATAGTAAAGGACGTGGATTATGCATCTTGTCTCCAAACATGCACCACGGGGCTGTCACTCGTACCTGTGGTCCCTTGGCTCCACATATATGATGGATTTTATTTTGAGTAGGTGAAGCACCAGGTATATAGGTCCATGACTGAAATTTAAAGCTTAAAAGTTTTGCATACATATTCAAGTGCAATCCAGTGATGTGTTCCACGCTGAGATGGATTCAGGATGAGTGTGGTTGCGAGCGGATCCAGCCAACGGGTAGGAATTGTGTATTTTTCACGAGACGTTTTTCCACACTTAAGAGAGGCCCCTGGCAATAGAAGAAGGGATGTCTAAAGGTGCTATATCTGACATTTTGAGGGAGTATTCACCCAGAATTTCACCTTATAGCAATATTCGAACATGCCCAGGCAGCCCAGCATCATGCACCTTTCTATGAACTGCTTTGTAGTCAGCACCTTCCACCTGTAGCACACCTTCAACTATTTTATAGCCACGTCTCTTCACTTTTGTGCTAAATGGAAAATGCTGTATGAGGGTGTCCTTTCGCACTTACTTTAAACACGGCATAATTTTTAAATTTCAAAAAGTCTTCAAAGTTGAACAAAAACAAGAAGACTATTACAAAATAAAATATTCAAATAGCAGGAATGTACAGGGTCACTCAATATGAAAGAAGATTATTTGTTTGCACATAAAGGCGAGTTTATCGGTCACTTTTCTATTGGGCGCTTTTGGGTACTAAATGCTGTCCGTGGATTTCTAGTTGTACGAGAGGAACAAGTGTGCTTGGTATGCTAGGTACACAAATAACGGAGAATTATTTAAGGAATTTTCAAACTCTGTTTCTCTCTCTGTGTTTGTGTTGAGCAATCTTGTATGCATTTGCCTAAGCTGTGAGAATACTGTAACAGGCGAAACAAGGCCACGTAGAAACACAGACTGACCACTGGGAACTGCTTGAACAGAGGCAGCCAGCAGCTAAGTCCCAAGATGCCAGCCAGGGGCTTGGGGTAGCGTAGGCCCGAATAGAGTGCCAGGGCCCCGCCCATGCTAAAGCCGCCCAGCACAATGCGGTCTGAAGAGATGCCCGCCTTCTCCTCGTCGGCTATCAGCCTGTGGACTGGTGATGACAGGGAGAGAGAGAGAGAAATTAGAGCAAAATTTGTAGACAGGAGTAGAAAAAAGAAAAGACTCAGTGAGAGTGGGAAGATTTTAAACTGCATTTCATACACTTTCTAGTGGTGTCTGCTCATCCTGAGTCTGAATGTCCGGAGACATTTGTCACCACAAGCATCAATTCCTGCTATCACCAGAATGGTGCATTTAATTGCACTGCCAATCCAATGCCAGGCATGTAGCTGCAACAGAAGTTGACTTGCAACGGAGAAAAAGATAACCCACATATAAAAGAGCCCTCCCTCATTGCTTGAAAGATAGTTTAACATTTCCTTGCCTCAGGCTAGTCCCAAGTTACATATGCACACAAGCAGTCATGACAACTTACTTCCTTCAGCAGCAGATTTGATGCCGCTCTCATCCTCCCTGCCATTTGGGTCCAGGGAGCAGAGGTCGAACCATGCAGTCATTCGCATGCCTCCATTCAGCGTGACTGGAATGACTGGCCTGCAAAATGGTGGGCCGCACACCATGACCTTATTCTTCACAACAAGCGAAAGCAAATGGTAACCACAGTTCTATGCACTACGCTCCCTAAAAGCCAATAGGGTAAAGTCCTGCATGCAATTAGGAAAGCAAAAAAGGCAGTCGATACTTGTATGCAAAACGCTAAGTGGCGGAAGAAGAGTATGATATTACTCACGCTGTGGGGCATATATACTTGATGTGTGGCTGACGTATTGCTTCGAATACAGACGACCAGCCCAGCCTGTGCAGTTTGGAAAACAGGCATGCATTAGTGCACTCTCTAAAGACATCACCATACTAGATTATGGCTGCAAAAAAAAAAGGAAAGAAGAGTGTAAAGTGTAAATCAGGTTCAAGGGTTCAAGAATGCTTTCTATCAACTTTGTCGATTAGGTGAATATAAGCAAGACTGAAAATAATGGATCTTTGGGGATAAATTAATAATACCCGAACTTCATCAGTATTAAGGGATGCCTGTAAGGCCTCTTACCCTGTATCTCCCAGGCCATGAAGAAAGATAACCTGAAACACAGAAGTATCCATGTTTGAGCATTAATGCTTACTTAAATGCTTTATTCTGTTTGCTTCAGCCAATCAGTCATGAACACTCATTCTATCACATATACTGAATTGAAAAGAGAATGTCTGTTTTTGTGCAATGTGCAGAAATGTTTAACTGAGACAACAGTGAGAGATCATACACCTAAACTACAAGAGCACGGACATACAGCAGATGTCCCGCTGCCGTGGCTTAGTGGTTAGGGCCATGAAATGGTCAAGATTACCATTCCTCCCCTACAATGTCTCACAAAGACAATGTAATTTTGTGAAGCTAAAACCCTATGAAAACAAACACAGCAGCTGTTAGACTGCCACAAGGTATGCATGTACGTACCAGAGCCACTTAAAGTGACAGGGTTAAATCACCTCATTACCTTTGACAGAAGTCTGCAATAGCCAAACACACATTTCTGTGATGCTACATGTAACCTTTATTGTTTTTTTTTTTGTTTTTGACTGACTGCCATGCTGCTGCTTCCGTGAATAGAACTGCTAGTTAGTACTTCTGTGAGGCTTATTTCTATCTGTCATCTTATTCAAGTAGAAGCATACACTGCCTACAACAGTGATATCCTGCATTAGAAAGAGAAGACAAAAAAACCTTCAGTTTGCAATCACTGTATCACTGTCCAGGAAATAATTGCAGCCTTCACCAACTAATCAAACAGGACATAAAATGGATACATAACCAAATATATGCAAATGGCTTTAATGATAAGCAGCCTGGCACCAGCACATAGGCATACGTTCTTTTAGAGTATCTATGCACGATCTAATGTTCAGTAATCGAACCAAGGGGTAACAGTTATTGCCTGCTTTTAGTGTGCTTGTTTATCCTAAATATTGCCCAGCTCTGTGCACCATCGAATAAATTTTGATTCATCATTGCGAATGTTATGTTCAGCATGTTCAGCAGCAACTTTTGTACGACGCCAGCCTAGTGTCATCTGCACGAAAGCTTGCATTGCACAGTAAAATGCCAGAGCAAGCAGACACTTCTCACACTTACGCACAAAATTATTTTTCGCGCTTATCGGGTGTTCTCTCAAGCTGAAATATTGCTCCTTTCATTTTGTAAACTAGTAGCTCCAGACAAATCGGTCTAGGGTCCAACCTCTCCGTTGTTTTCGGAAGCGGACCCGAAATACATATATGGTGGCGGCGACGTACAAACTGAATTAAGCGCGGTCGCCCTACTAAAACGGGTGGCCAATATAGACTTACGCAGTGTTTAAAAATGTGTCTAGACACGCGGAGAAAAGATCGCTTCAACGCTCGTGACCACATTCCCCGCCGCACACAAATGCGGTCTCGTATCGATCTTAGCAGGATGCTATTTTCGACACGCCTTGCCTGTGTTTGAAAGCGCACCGCGCGCGTGACGTGACACGGTTCGAAGTGTGATCGCTGAATTTCACAAGCGAAAAGGCGATCTCTATACCACCGGCGAAAGTGTTGCAATGTATTTTCAGACTCTCCTTTACAGCTGAGAATTGCGCTAAGCCGGTTATAATCACAGAACTCGGAAATGATTTCCGCACAGCAGCACACACAACGGACAAGTAAGCAGAGCTGCTACTTGAGGTCAAACTTCCACAGAAGCGAGAAGCGACGACGGTCAAGCCATACTAAACTGGTACGCTGCAATCTAACGATGCAGTGTCATCGGCATAAGCCTAACTCACAGTAGCGGTATGTTTGGCAGTGGCGGCCACGATCACTGGGGACTGCATGGCGGACGTTGTATTTCCTCCCATAAACAGGAGAAGCCTCCGATGGAGAAAGGTAGGACGCGCTCACTCAGGCCAAGTTCAACGAAGCCGGCACACACATGTAGCAGGCACAGACGGCACAGATCCGATCCAACCTTCACGACCACCTTCGCGACCTCAGCGCGGCGTGCGGATGCTGGAGCAAATTAGATACAAATGCATATAGCCTCCGAGATGCTTGACTAGTTTCGGTATCGGTTTCGATTAGATGTTTGAACCAAGACCGACTGAAATACAGACCTGCCCCGCCGGGGTGGTGCAGTGGTAAGACGCCCGACTACTGTGCCGGAGTTCCCGGGTTCGAACCCGACCGCGGCGGCTGCGTTTCGATGGAGGCGAAACGAAGAGGCGTCGTGTGCTGTGCGATGTCAGCGCACGTTAAAGATCCCCAGGTGGTCGAAATTACTCCGTAGCCCTCCACTACGGCTCCTCTTTCTCTCTTTCCACTTTCATTCTCACCCTCCTCCCTTCCCTTACGGCGCGGTGCGGGTGTCCACAGAGCAAGTGTGACAGTTACTGCGCCTTTCCCTTCCTGTGAACCAATTTATTTACAAAAAACAGGGTCCTATGGGACCTCGTGCGCCAACTTTCGTTACATTTCTCGTCATTGAGGGCGCTCGGTTGACCTGTTCGTCTATCATTTTCATCATTATCAAATCACAATTTAATATAAACAAACTGTACCCAAATTAAAAAAAAAAGATCTTTGCCCAAGTTATACTTCTAAAATTTTGCCTTTTTGTATTTTATCGGAGAGTGTTTCTCTTTATATTGTTTTTCTCTCGCTAGAAGACATACCGCGATTCCGCTTTGTGCGGCGGCACTGCAGTTACTCGCTGCACATGCGCAGAACAGGTGCTTGTGCATTACAGCGTGGACAGATAAATAAAGTATAACGACGAAGAAAAATGACAGAACTAATAGACCCTTCTTATTAACAGGTTTACAGTAGCGCCAGGTTACCCGTAGCGTTCGTTCCCTAGCGGCAAAGGTTATGAACTAGAAGGTGCGTGCTGGAGCAGTGCTATCTGTGCAGGTCTGTATTTCAGTCGGTCTTGGTTTGAACCATGACCATTCCTCCATGACCACGATACCACGACCTAAACTAGAGGGCGCTCGCGGCGCCGCAGCCTCTGGGGGTGAAAAGTAGGGTTAGCGTCCATAGGAATACATGGAATCGAAATATTCCAAAGCAGTTTTCTCATCTCACGGGGCACCTGTGATGTCGTTATTCGGTACAAAGCAACTATGAACATCCTAGAACAGATCGTGAAAATATGAAATCTCATTACCGAGGCGAAGTATTTTTAAAATACAGCGAAACATGTTGGGGTGTGAGTTGGGAGGGCGACCCGTAGAAATACATGTAAACACAACTTACCGGAACATTTTTCTCATTTCGCAGAGCATCAAAGGTGGTGTCCGGTCGTTAAACGTTGACCAGCGTTTGAAGAAGTGTGTGATAAAGTGTGGTGCGTCATTACAGAGGCAGTCTACATTTAAAACTCCCTGATTAACCTGTGTTATGAATCAGACACCGCCAAAAGGCAAGCTGGGTGTAGCGAATCGCGCAGGTTTGCTTACAGTCTGATAGGCTGCCGCATAGGGTAAATAAGCTTGATAATACTGTAGCTCCAGTGATACGTGCTAGACAGAATTACATTTAAAAAGCAGTTGTCAAACGCCATACGACAATATGAACCGAACGAGATTCGCGCATTGCAGCAGACGACAGCGTACTTGACGATACCCACCGCGGCCGCCCCCACGGCCCCCACCTCCGGAGCGTCTGCTAGCGACAGCGGGTGGTGGTGCATGGTCGTCTGCAACTGTGCGCGGTCAGTTTATCGTGCTGTGAGCGGTCCCGCAAGTCGTCAGACTTGCATTACTTGCAAGAGAATGTATTGTGTCATGCAACATGACGTCGGGGCGTCGTACAAGAAGTTCACCAAAAAATGAGTAGGTTCAACGCTGCGCCCCGCCGGGGTGGTGCAGTGGTAAGACGCCCGACTACTGTGCCGGAGTTCCCGGGATCGAATCCCGGCCTCGGCGGCTGCGTTTCGATGGAGGCGAAACGAAGAGGCGTCGTGTGCTGTGCGATGTCAGCGCACGTTAAAGATCCCCAGGTGGTCGAAATTACTCCGTAGCCCTCCACTACGGCCCCCTTTCTCTCTATCCACTTTCACTCCCACCTTCATCCCTTCCCTTACGGCGCGGTTCAGGTGTCCACAGAGCAAGTGTGACAGATACTGCGCCTTTCCCTTCCTATGAACCAACCAACCAACCAACCAACGCTGCTGAACCGAGCAAAATGTTGTGGTAAGTTGTGTTTACATGTATATATATGGGTCGCCCTCTCAACTCGCACCTAGATACGTTTCGCAGTGTATTAAAAATACTTCGCTTCGGTAATTAAATTTCACACTTCCACGATCTATTCCAGGCCGTTCATGGTTGCTCTGTACCGAATAACGACATCACAGATTACCCGTGAAATTAGAAAACTGCTTTGGAATATTTCGCTTCCATGTATTCATATGGGCGCTAAGCCTATTTTTCACCCCAAGCAGGACCACGCTGGCGATAAAAGCGCCACCGCATTGTGCTTACGTCACAGATCGGTGTTCCAACACCGATCTGTGACGTATGCATGATGCGGTGGCGCTTTTTGCGAAAAAGCGCGCCGTCATTTTTTTTCGTTCCAGTTCTTTCTCTTTTTTTTTCCCCCCCCTTTGCTGGAACGCGAGGGCAGCCAGAACGCGGCCGGAGGAGGAGAGCAACAACCGCGCGTGCGCGCGCAAACGCGCTGGAATGCAGCGCGGAGCAGACGACAACATGCTTTTCAATGCGACGGGGAGCAGACGACGCGGCCGCGAAACCTGGCCCCCCTGCGCCAGGTTTCCCCCTTTGAAACAGGGTGGTAGCAGTTGTTATCAATGCTCGTTTTTTTACTCCGCGACGCCAGCGCTTGGTTACTGGCGGAGCGGAAAGGAATTACAAACCCTACGCGCAGCCGCGGCCGCGCAGCGCACGGCTACAGTGAACAGTTAACTGTAGCACGGCTTTCTGTGTAGTCTGCGCAGCTCGCTCACGCAGGAGCGCGTGCCAGGCGCAGCCGCATGCGGAGCAGGAGAATGAGGAGGAGGGGGAGCAGACGCGCGCAAAGCCCGCGCTTTTCTTTTTTTGTTCCCCGACTTACAAAGAAGCTGGTTATAAACGTGTTTTTATCGGTGTTTTCGAAAGCGAGAAGTTAGGCTGGTATCGCTGCGTGCCACATCAGGTCGTGAAAAAAACGATCGCCGCGAACATTGTTTTCAAAGATAATTTAGTTGATAATGAGAGCAAACATGATGCACCGTGTGCACCTGCAACGCTCAGGCTTTTGCCTTTCAGCAGTGTATACATTCCACAGTGCTCTTACAATCTTTACTGCCCACTGGGACCCGTTGTAAAACAAGCGAAAGTTTTCTCTTCAGTGTAAGAGACCCGAGTTTTCGTGGCGTCTGTAGCCTCTACCGGACCTTAAAAAACTTCAGTGACTGAGTGTCCCTGTGTATTTCTGCAGCCCCCGCGATAAGTTGCTACTGAAAATATGGTAACGCCTGTTGCTGCGTGCTAAAAACTTAGCCTCAGTATATTTCGATTACTGCTCGTTGTAGTGAACTTGTTTGAAGCTGCTTCGCCTCCAGTTTCAGATGAGAGCTCCTATATGAGCGTCAATGATAACGACCGCGCATTTTTATAGAGCCCAAAATCAGTACTTACCCAGGCACGATTAACCAGTGAATGCAGCTCCTCTACAGGCATTCTGCGTCACGTTTAAGAAGACGAGCACCAAGCGCTGCAATTAATTCCTCGTTAAGACCGATGACTGCCTTGCGCATTGCCATTACCGCCGACTTTTGCTTTGGTATGCATAGTGAACTCTAATTAGCTGAATACACGCATCAGTTTATTACTTAGTTACTGAAAATTGCGCGAAAGGAGGACATTTATTCAAACCTGCGAAACGCTGAATGACAAATTCGAAATAAGTTGTTCTCATTTGAAGCAGATTTCACTCTTCGGGGTCTCAGTTGGCTTGGGCGGAGGCTCCGAGAATGGCAGGGTTTTCCTCGCCGGTGGCCCTGCTGCCGGTGTGTACCACGAATGTGCCAGTGGGTCCAACGGTAGCTCCACTGGTGTACTTGATCGCCTCCTGACGGTGTTGGTGCACGATCAGGCCTCGCGACACAAGCCGGTTCTTGTACTCGCGCGCAAATTGCGGGTCCGCCGGACGCCATCTTGTGGCGTGCGCCTTCACCACCTCGAGTTTCTGCGGGAACAAGACACTTTGTTCTTTTCTGAGGCACAATGAAAAGAGCAAGGTCTGCTTTGCGCGAAGAAAACAAAAGTCACAGTTTAGGATGGTGACAATTTTTTTCATTTGAACATTGTCCGACATGTCACATACGTTGAAACCAATAAAATTCTAGTGGTTTGGTTTGGTTTGTATGATTTAACATCTCGAAGGGACTTAGGCAATGAGATGCGTCGTAGTGGAGTACACGAGAAATTTCGATCAACTGGGGTTCTTTAACGTGCACTGAAATCGCACAGCACACGGACACACCACACCGTTTCGCCTCCATCGAAAAGCAGCATCCGGCGGTCGTGTTCGAACCTTGGTACTGCGACACAGTACTCGGGCATCTTGACCACTGTACCACCGCGGAAAACACAACGCAAAGCTTTGTATCCTCATAACATAGGTTCTTGTACTACAGAGTTTTGGACTTCAACTCGTCGTAGCCAATTAAATTCTGGTGATTACAGCATCTTCTGCAGCATTCCGCAATCCATCACCTTGAGAAAGAACTTGGTCTGTTTATTAAAGTTTATTAAATCAACAAAGAAGCGCACTTGTCATGGCTCTGCGCTTCCTGTACGTAAGAGTTCGGGCTTTTTCTTGTTCGGATTTTACCTTCGAGGAACCAAACGCTCTGCAATAATCGTAAGTATATTGCGGTCGATAAGCAAGCATAGGGATTGTTTTTTTTTGTTTTTTTTTGCCATAAGGTACGTTTTTGGTTGTTTGTTTGCTGCCGGAACTTTGTAGCTGACTTTTTAAATTCCTATTCTCTAATACGAACGCTCGTCTTCTGCAGGTGACCAAAACTGCGTGGGCGCAATTATTATAAAGGCGGAACTAACCGACCTCCTGATAACTACAACAAGCAGAAAAAGGCTGTTGTCATCCCCTACATACACATCTTGTGACATATTCTAAAAACGGTTACAGAAATTCGGACGTACAAGTAGCCCTTCTCGATTCTTGCAAGCTGTCTATGCTTAGCCGTGTTAGTAGGCCATGATGGAGCCTAATCCTGGATGCAATACAAAACATAAAAACGGTTTGTTTACACTGAGGGACTGGTTTACGCAATTCCACCATCGTGTGGAAAAATCTATATGGGACAAAGATGACGATGCTTAAATGAGAGATTAAGAGAACACAAAAAAGATTTAGCTAATTCGAAGGACAGGCCGCTTCACTGCCTCGTATGCACAAATAAACACACAAAAAAGAATGCAAGCCTACGTTCAATAAGTGCAGCACTTACAGAGAAAAAAAAAACGAAAAAAAAAAAAAACGACCGTATAACAAGGGAAATAACTGAGGCTAAAAGAAGTCTTGAACTTGAGGACAGTTGCGTCAGCACCCTTTTTTTGGTGTTATCGGATAAAGAGTTGGCGTTCTTATACAAGGCGCAAGAAAGGTAATGAGCGTCGGTGTTAGGCATGCGCACCACACCTGATACCGGTGCGGACAAATTTAAACGGAGCACGCTATTAGCTTTAAAAAATTTTCACGCGTTGCTTAATTGAAACTGTCAGTTATGGCATGTGCAGACCGGTAGTAGACGCCAGTCACCTTTCACTTGAATAAATATTGCTTTTTTATCTCCAGTGCAGAAGGCATGATTTTAATTTGAACGGAAAAGCGTTCTCCGTTTACTTATGTCCGTACGTGTGCTTTAACTTCTTAAAAAAAAAAAGAAGAGAAAAACCCTAGTTGTCCTTTCAGTTCTGTGTGTGTCCTCATCTTTGTTCTCCCTCGACCTTCGCTCTGTTTCATCCGACATATACTCCGCCCACCCCAAGCGAGCCCGAAGTCATCTCCAAGCACAACGCCATCCGCAGCAGCTGCTGTACAACATCCTGTCCGTCTCATACAGGCTAAGGCTTCAAACCTCATCACCTGAAGAGTTCGCCCATCAGGGTGCCTCGATGCGCCCACCCCCCCCCCCCCCCCCCCCCCCCCCCCACCA
>JAJIZL010122653.1:161710-173183 GCA_023969395.1 Amblyomma maculatum
CCCCCCCCCCCCCCCCCCCCCTTTTTTTTTGCGGTCAAGCGTTAGTACTAAAAGCGGACGAACCTCCACGTATACCAGACCCGCCACATGGTCGCAAGATATGCGCGCTGCGCGGACGTCGTCGTAAGGAAAGCAACCACGCAAGCAAAGTTGGCGAAACCCTGCTGTGAACTCACGAAGTCGTTGGCTGCGAGAACGGAGTAAGCGTAAGAGGGCACGAACGTCAGTCCCACAAACACCACGGCTTCAAGAGTTATCCTGGCTGCCACCGAGTACTCGTAGTCGCGGAACGTAGGGCTCGGACGGAACAGCAAGCCCACCAACAAGAGGATCTGTAAGCAGTCGATACGGGGATGTTGTAATTAAGTAGGCTAAGCGATCGACAAGTGCCTATCACTCTTCTGAAAGCAATCTACCAGCAATGAAAGTCTAAAAAATCTCGATTCCGCTTTTTGTCCTCGGCCAAATGCTCGAAAAAATGGTAAACGAACGTAACTAGTTAATTAACTAATATAAATAATTACCAGACTTCTTAATCAGCTGGATAATGAGAAGAGTTTTGCAGCATATCGTGTCGGCCGCGGCTTAGAGTTTATTCCTGTAAATACGTTTTTCTATTTTCAACTCGCTATATTCTGCAATTTTGGAAAGTGTTCGCTAAAACATCCGGTGTAGATATATGGAATGAGACCAGTCGCCGCTTACCGTGAGCACCATTGGGATGACGGAGGACCAGAGCACCTGCAGGACCCTGCCGGGCGTCTTCTCCAGCATGAGACCGCAGTCAATCATCACGCGCTCCAGGCCTGACATTGGAGAAGATAATGGTGCATTCTGGATTACTATCTAGTCCATAGCTGGCAGAAAAAGAACGGGAGAGCCGGCGAGGAACCCCTTCAGGATAGGCGGCACGTAGTTAAAAGTTGTTTTTAAGATTGGAGACGAGGAAAGAAACTTGTGTCTAATTTTAATAACAGCGTAGAATTATTCTAAATACACGTGTTTACAATTTCGATAACCACAGAGTGCTCCTGAATTGTACTACGGCCTGCGAGAATTACTATGGCAATATACGCATGGTATTGGTGCTGTGCTGTTACTGCCATCGTATAGGAATATGTTTCTTCCCTGTTCCTGAAGCATCTCGTAGTAGAGATTGGTGGAAGATCTTCAACGACTTCAACGCCTCTGCCCGATGCTGATGCGCCGCATAAGTGCAGTATCTCTCGACTGCGCATGTCGCATCTTTCGCGTTTCCGCTTGGTGTGTGAATAAATGGGGGCCTTTTAATATCCTGTATTCATCGGACCAGCAGTCAGATTCAGTGAATGTGTGCTTCGAATGCAGCAAGAAGTAAATGAACAGAACCAATACTTAATCCAAATGGATTTTGTATGATTTCTTGCTTTGTTTTGAATATGCTTATTTTTTCTTCCGGCTGTGTCGTGCTGTCTACAAGTTTCCTTTGTTTTTGCATAGTTTGTAGTTTTTACTGTCCTCGTTATTGGTTTCTCATTTCATCCTTCATCGCGTTATTTTTGTGACTTTCGCAATTGAACCTATGAGCAGACATCACACCCTCGCAGCTTAGCTGTGTCGAGCCAGACCTGCTCCTACGCCTGCTTGTAGCAGGCATTGCTGGGGACACCTTGCCGACACCTTGAGGCTTGAAGAATCCCACAACCTGGTTCCCTTGCGTAGTCCTGGGACCGCAACAATGGAGGCTACCGAGCCTGACACGGCCGCTGCGGAGGAACCTCACTTTAGAGAGGTTTAGCTTACCGTGATCCGCGATCCGCTACCGTGATCCGCCACCGCGCGTTTCACTGCGCATGCCCAGATCCCCTGACGCCGATAGATGGCGCCACATACTGGATGTCGGCACATAGACCTGCCGCGTCGGGACCAATCAGCTTGTGCGCCCCGCCCACGCACGGTAGCGGGTCGCGGTGGCGGATCGCGGATCATGGTAAGCTAGATCTCTCTTTTGACAGGGCACGCGTATAACCGGCTAACCGAAATCAAGGAAAACGAGACAGACATGCAGGATATGTCGGAAGGGAACGCCTTGCGCACCATGGGAATGTATATGGGATAGAAATGGAGGGCAGCCTTTGGCGGATAACAATGAGGGGAGAATTGAATGAATTAAATTTTGTGTGACTGAGCTGGCTTCAGTTGGGCACAGAAGATGACTAATCGCATATAAGTGTAAGTGGTAGCCGCTGCCCGAATGGCACCTGGTGACGAGCGTTACATGGCGACCGTTCACGAAAAGTGATCGCCAAGAATAGCCGGATAGCTCCAGACTCAGCGAGGATAGGAGGCTATGTCTAGAAGCGATGACCATCATAATTTTCCAGCAACCACAAGATTTTGTAAGAGCCAGACGCGAACTTGTTTCAATTCCACCGGTAGGCTTTCTTTACTCGGTATTGCTGCTGTTCAGTCGTGTTTACAGTGCAAGCAGCTGTTTTTATTTCCGACCGTCTGTACAAGGAAGTCCACCGTCAGAGACTGGATATAATGCATCGAATAGTGGTAACTTTTTGTCACTATGCAGACAAGGCTACCGAGGGGAGGGATAATGCCTTACAGTGTTGCCACACTAAGTATTCGAGGAATATCCGGCTTTAATTTGGTTTAAGTTCTGCCTTGAGGGGTAGCTTTTGAGGCGTTAATTACGCAGAGATGGGGAACTAATGCGTCTCTGAAGGCCGACGTAAGCATACACTTGCGGCTACCCAATAGTCTGCTTGACATTTTCAGAACAAACGCACTGCGAAAGCACAAAGGAAGGGAGACGCGGCAGACGTGCACGGCTCTCCTACGCTTCTCAGGTCTGCCGACAGGCGGTGAAGCCATTGGCATGGGCACGGACGTATATTATTCATGTAATTATATTATATTTGCCTTGGCATAATAAAGAGCAAGATCCGCTAAATGTCTGGTTTGTTGGTTTATGGGGTTAACGTCCCAAAGCGACTCAGGCTAAGAGATATGACTATGAGGCCAAATTCTGGAGAGACTATACCGGGTATTTTTTCAAGTGTCTACAGGTCGTTATTTTAAACCCTGTTAGAGATACGTCAGTGCAATCTACGCAGGCTAGTTGTACCGTAGGCGGACACTAGGTACGTGACAGAGCTCACTAAAAAGACTTTATTTAACTAAAGTTTACTAGTTAGATTTTTAATTTTGATTTCAGACGCTAACATCATGTCCGGCAGCATAACAGCTACTTTAATCCAGTTTTTAAATTTCCTTTATTGGTGCTGCAGTTTAAAATAACTAACATCAAAAGCTGTCTTCCCGCAATACGTATTTTTAAAATGCCGTCGCTTTGTCTATTTCATGCTGTAGAAGCAGCGAATGCGATTTCTGGGACAACGACCAGCGACGCCGTTTTAAATATATGGAGTGCGGGAAGTCAGCTTTACGAGCTAAAAGTGCGCATTTTTGACGTTAAGTATTTTGATCTGCATTGCCGATAAAGGAAATTTAAAAACTGGACTAAGATTTTACGTCGGCAGCCTTCATTTTCCTAAAATGAAAATTTTCCGCTATATTTAAAGATAAAAAGCTCAGTAGTTAATTTTAGTTAACTATTGAATAATTACTGAGCTCTATCACGTAGATAATGTCTGCTTTGCTTAGCAATCCGCCTGCATAGACCGCACTCCCGCATCTCTTACAGGGTTTAAAATAACGATCTGCAAACAGTTAAAGAAACAGACGGTATACGTTATAGTACATATTCAACTGCGAAGTGAGCTTATCGGCTCTGTAGTTTTCGCCGTATAACCACCGATAGATAGCGAGTATAGATCGCGATAATCTCTTCTCGTCGAGCGTATTCTGTCAAATCCCTGAGCTGATATGATTTCGCTTCAGAAGATCTCACCGTAGAGTTGGAACACGACAAGCAGCTCGCCGACGATGTTGGCGAAGCCTGCGATGCTATACAGGTATTCCAAAATCAGGAACTCGATATAAGGGCCAGCCTGAAATGAAAAAGAAAAAAAAAAGGAAATTTGTCCACCTTTTGAATGGGGGCATCGCACCGCTACGATCGTGGTCAAAAGATCGCATTTCTTTTTGCTGCAGGTTTTCTTTTTTTTTTTTTTTCTTTGCTGTTGTAAAGACCGCTGACGTTATCCTGCCTTGGCTGCAACGTCACCACCGCAGCAGGCATTTGCGAAAAGCCGGAATGGGACAAGCGTGAATGCAACGTCCAGCCGTCGCCGCCTTTTTCAAAGCTCGACCCGATTTTCGTCTGGCAACCCGATGCCACTATCTGCGCAGGAACATTGCCTTGGCTACAAAGGCATCCACTGGCCACGGACCACTTGGGGCACCGCGCCGCTACGATCCTAGTCAAAAGATCGTCTTTCTTCTTGCTGCAGGTTGGTTATTTGCCATGTGCATCCTGTACCCGTTCTAGCGATCCGTACTTACCAGCGGTGTCGTGCCCCTCCGACATGTTCAAGCGTTGCCAAACATTTTTGTGTCAGTGCGTATGTTCATTCACTCAATGCTCACTTGGTCTCCTTGCTCTGCCAGGCGACATTGAGTTAAACCCTGGTCCTCCTCCTTCTGCGCCATCCCTTGATTCTATTGCCCCAAAGTTTATCACGCTTATAACTTGCTCGAACTTCCGTGCTGTCTGAACTGGCACTAATTCGCACTTCGCAGTCGAATTTCAAAAGCATGGTCAGCAGTCTTTCGTCGCGCGTTGATGCTCTCGAAAAAATTGTCGCAACGCGTCATTGAAATGATGCCAGTCCAACATCTAATGCAAACCCGGCGATTCAAAGCCTTTCAACTGAAACCCAAGCCCTAAAAAAAGAAAAAAAAAAGTGACGATTCCGAGAACCGACTTCGGCAAAATAACCTGCTGTTCTTCAGGCTGTTCGATACGGCAGATGAAAGATGGGAACAGTTTGAAGCAGCCATAGTTTTTTTCTGCTCAGATAAAATAAGTGTATCAATTGACCCTGCCGACATTGAAAGAACGCATCCCTTAAGCCGTTTTGAGCAAGGGAAACAACTGTCCATAGCAGTCAAATACTTTGTGCTGGCCCTAAATTAAAGAGATATCATTTTAGGTCCGTGAAGGTATTTCAGCGCGTGTGCATACAGCCCAAAAGAAACTTCGGCAAAGACAGTGGCTTAAAATACAAGGTACGCTATGATAAGTTAATCATGGGCGACAAGCAGTTCGTCTACAATGCTGATACCGAAACCGTGGTAGAACTTGAGTCATAGCGGTCACTTTTCACTTCAATGCCTTCCTCCCCCCGTCAATCACTTGTGCCTCCGACACGCTCACATGTCTGTCAAACTATGAATTTCGTTTTAGCAAATGTTCGTAGCTATATTCCGAAGAGAGAGGCAGTGGAAGCTTTTCTTGATGATAACGCCACTGATGTCGCTATATTTACAGAATCGTGGCTCTGAAGTTGTGTTCTAAATGAGCAATTACTTGATAACAACATGCCGTTTACGATCTACGTACTTGATAGGGTTTCGCGCAGGTGTGGTGGTGTTTTAGATTTTATTAAAACCAGTAATAATTCTTCTTTTCTTGTTATCCATACCCGTCATGAAATTCGTTGTGTCAAACTCACCTTTTCCACAAGTACATGCATAAGCATTGCATGTTATCGCCCTCCTGACTGTGACAGTCCTTTTATTGCTGATATTTACTCCGTTCTGCTCGATTTTAACGCTTGTTTTCCTCTCGCCTATTATATCCTCTGCGGAGATTTTCCTGACATCGACTAGGAAAACTTGTGCACATCTCGTCAGTAGAAATGTTGTCCTGACACTCAACCTGAGCCAAACGGTAAAATTTTTTACACGTGGCAGTAACACTCTTGATTTAGTTTTTACGTCCTACCCAGATCTCATCCAATCCTAGTCATGCATTGACGGTTTCAGTGACCGTAACACTGATATTCAACTTATCACTTCAGATTCCTCAACGGCAGCGCTCTGTAAAGTACATACGTGGCTGTAAGAAGAGAGACCTCTCGTGTTACCTCCGCGCTAGAAGACTTTCCTTGATTTTAAGCAATCCGCATTTAATAAAACTGTTGAAAAAAAACAAAAAAACTGAATAGCTTTCAAGAATAAAATTTCTGAACTGGTTGAAACCTTTCACTTGTATGCATTCGCGGCGATTCTAACAAGCTCTGGTATTCGAACTCCTTAAAAAAGACTTTCTCAAAAGAAAAAGAGGCTTTTTCGTGAAGCTAAAGGAACCGCGTTGGCGTACAAATGGAAGAAATATTTTGCATGCTTACAGGAATATACACGTCTTCTAAGGTGTACAAAGAGAAAACGTTTCAGCAGTGATCTCTATGGCATCCTACATTCCAACCCAAAGAAATTCTGGCGGCTGTTATCACCCAAATCGAGCAACTCGCACTGCATTACTCTTTTAAATTCGGATGGTTCACAGGTGGCTCCGAAACTTCGATCCGACGTCATGAATTCTTATTTTACATCTGTCTTCATCCATTAGACTGCATGGAATGCACCAACTCTACAATGTTTTAACTTCCCTGATATGACCCCTATCAGCATCACTACAGCTGGCATCTGGGATCTGGTATAGACAAACTAAACTATTCTAGTGCCGCGCGGCCTGACATTACTGTAAAGTTATTAAAAACTACAAAAATATATCTTGTCATTTTCTAGAAATAATATTCGACCAGTCTGTTTCCAATGGCTCAATACCCAGGGACTGGAAATTTAACAAAGTTGTTCCTGTGTTCAAGGCAGGTAACTGGAGCGACCCATGGAATTATCGTTCTATCTCATTAACCTGCATTCCATGTAAATTTCTCGAGCGTATTATATACTCTCAAATTGCGTCCCATCTGAATTCCAACTCCTTCTTTTTCAGAAATCAGCATAGGTTTTGTCGTGGTTACTCATGTGAATCGCAATTATTCGAGTTTACCATGGGCCTTCACTTAAATCTTGATTCTTTGTTCCAAAGCAATGCCGTCTATCTAGATTTTTCTAAAGCATTTGACCGTGTCCCTCATCAACGTCTTATGTCCAAACTTTCAGGTCTTCACCTTTATCCACTTGTTTTAGATTGGATTCATAACTTCCTCACGGCTCGCCCTTAGTTCACTGTAATAGGCGGTCTTCCTTCAAATACTACTTGTGTAACTTCCAGTGTACCATAGGGGTCTGTGTTGGGATCGCTGCTCTTCCTAATTTTTATTATTACTTTCCCTCCAATATATCGTCCACCATACGTCTCTTCGCTGACAACTGCATTATTTACCGACGTATAATTACTAAACAAGATCAAACTGCCCTGCAGAACGATCTAAAGCTAATTGAAAACTGGTGCCCATTGTGGATGATGAAACTTAATACTAGGAAGTGCAGCTATATGCAAATTTCAAGGAAGCGCTTGAACTTAGCTTACCCTTACTGTAACTGCAACCTCGGCTGCTGTAAACTGCAACTCAGTTGAATCATTCATAGAACATGTCAATAGCATTGATTCATCAGTAATGTCACCGCGATAAAACTATGATGCTGACTTTCATTTTGTATTTTTTGTAACTATACTTGTTTCCGTGCTGAACCCGCTATTTCTTCTCCCTGAATTGCCATCATTACCACCACAATGCCGCTATGATGATGAATTCTTATTTTGTATTATATATGTACCCAACTTGTTCCCTTGTATTGTCTCCTTTGTATCCACTCCTGCATGGGCCCGATAAGGACGTGCCGTATTTGTAAATAAAAAACTAATTACGGAAGTAACAGTTAAGCGAGTAGCAAAGAACAAATTTCCACTCTGCTTATCTGCTATGCAGTGCTCATTGGGAAATTCCTTCGATCGTACGGAACAGACGGCGCGAGCCGCCGACCGATTCAATGCCTTATACATACATCCATCGTTTTCAAATCATTGGGATTTAAAAGCTCCTAACGGCGGATCTTAAGCGTTCTCCATTTTTTTTTTTTTTAAATTTGAGGCCACGCTCTGTTTAAATTCCTATTAACCAGTCCCTAGTTTATGTACGGTATGCACGATGCATCGAACGTTATCTTAGACGCCAATTCCGCAACTTCTGTTACTGACTTGCGTTGATTATATGGTTCACCAGTTAACTTTCTGACAAGAAAACGCATGGATTTATCTGTCCTAGCTCCCTGACGAAAACTCATACTCAACTTTTGATAGTTCACTTCGATGTTTACTAAGCCGACATCGACTGCTAACGTATTTCTCAGACTGGTGATTGTTTCAGTTATGTCAACATGCACTTCATGCCTTTGGTCTAGTGACAGGTGTTAATGCGCATTTAAAGGTGTCATTCGTTCTAAGCGTAGTCAACAACACCTCAAGTGACATCGAGATAACAGGACATAACAGGCGTCCGTCATATCAAATCGAAACGGGCACGGCGCCATGAAAGAATTTGAAGTGCAGAAAACAACCAACCTTGCCACGCGCTTGACGCACTTTAAGAGTGGAATCTACGCTTGTTGCAACTTTGGTGCATTCGTGCCATTTTTTTTTTGCTGTTTTGTTTTAATTGAGAGTGCTTTTGTTTCCTCAGAGGCACCTTGTAATGCGCTTTGGTTGTATTTTGCTACCCTAGGATTCACATCACGGCCCTAAAAACTCTGCCACGTCAGCTGCCAATTGGCACCTGGCCCAACTCTGCCTCAAAAATCTTCGACTAGTTGAGGGGTTCATGACGTCGCAAATTCAGCTGACTGAGCCATGTGATGATTTGCTTAACAGTTTGAAGCATCGCGATACCGACAGACCCTCTGTACCGCTCAGGGAATTTCGTGACACAGGACGGTGAATAATGTCAATAATAGAGAGTTTTAGCTTACCGTGATCCGCGATCCGCTACCGTGATCCGCCACCGCGCGTTCCACTGCGCGTGCCCAGACACCCCTTGACGCCGATAGATGGCGCCACATACTGGATGTCGGCACATAGACCTGCCGCGTCGGGACCAATCAGCGGGACCCACGCGCGGTAGAGAGTCACGGTGGCGGATCACTGTAAGCTAAATCTCTCTAATGATAGCGCTGTCTTTTTTCTTAGAATGTGAACTGTAATGCTATCGTATATATAAAGATATTTATGCTCTGTAAGATTATTTATTGTCATGTTTAACAAATTTTTATGTATCGAATATTACAGGTAAAAATTCGTCACAAATGCATCTCTCCTGACACACGTCCACTTGGGCAGTGCGACTCACGGGAGTGGCGTAGACGCAGCTGGCGCAACAGCACAAGACGGACGTGACTGCTCGGACCGTGCGCTTGTTGACATGGGAGTGCGGGAACTCCTCGTCGACAACTTCCGCAACCAGTTCCGTTGTGAGAAGCTGTGAGGGACACGAGGAAAGCGACATCCTCTTAGTGAGTGCCAAACAACTTTATCTAATCATCAATAGACGTCACGCTCAAATAACGCCAAATGCTGTAAGAAATACTGCAAGCTGCTGACCTCTGTACAAACGAGCAATGGCACCCCGGAAGCTGCTTGTTAAGGAATGATGTCGTATATCCTTACTCTCAAACCTTCAGACAACGGAGTGCTGTGCACGATATTTGGCCTTGGGGGACTGCACCCTGTAAAAAGAAGCGGAAGAAGCCTCTCCGGCTTCCTCCTTCACGCTCTCTTGTGGGCGCTGACATCAGTGCTGCAGTGTTGCAGTACTGTACAGCTACACCTTAGTTTATTCGAGTTGCTGATATTACAGAAAGCTCACCAATGGTGACGCATAATAATGATCGCACAGTAAGGCTACGCGTTATTTGTTTCCTTTCGTTCTTTAGCTATCTAGAATAGCCGATATAATTCCACCATTTCAGCCAAAAATCACAATATGTAAAAAATGTATTTCTGCAAGCTATAGCCAAACTTCCGGCTGACTCATTAAATCGAGGCCACTAAATACTACGAAGAAGCGATCATACAGTACAGGCATTCAAACTGGCTGTGCGCTGCTAGTGCTGCTAGTGAAGTTAAAACACCCCATGAGGTCTAAATAAACTGCGGCGCCTTCTCCACTCTTCGTTCACAGCACTCCATTTTCGCTTCCTTCTGGGCACTGTCCAGTTTTTAATGATATTAAGACAATTACTACGGTATGCTTTTACTTGTGAGATGTTTAAATATTACAAGCAGCGAGTTTTACTTTACTTATTTTACACTTAGAAATAATGAGTTATAAGCCGATGCGTTCTGTGATGGTTGGCTGCACAACAACGCGGGCATTATGAACGTGATGTGGATAAATAATTAGATGATTACTTTAGATGATTAAACACCTAATTAAATTTTTACTTAGGGCTTTTGGAGGAAAATATAAACTACGAAACTGGAGGCCATCGCATAACAAATGTTAAACGAATTATGAGAAAATGGTTTCGGACTAATTTTTTCACATTTAGTAAAACTGCACCGTAACTATCAATATCAATACCGTGTCGTCTTGTCTTCTCTTTTATGCGTTTTTACTGTTAGGCTGTAGTTACACACTATCAATATATCCGCACATCCTCTATAGGCGGGTTTGTTTCTTCCCTTTTATTTATTTTCGTCGCCTCTTCGTCACAGCCTGCAGAGGATGTGAGGAAGAGGCGACGCGTCGGAACCCCGGTATGCATGCCGCTAGAAGGGATTTGACTTTTCCCAACACCTGGCTGCCCGCTCGTCGGACACCTAAGAAGCTTTGCGCACCAGAACCATACAGCAGTGCAGCCAGGGTTCACATTTCACCGATGCTGACGTCAACAAACTCCGTAGACGCTCTCTCTGTCCCGCGTGCACTCTCCGCGTCCGCACTCTTGTTGTGTTTCTTCCGCTTTGAGAAACTGAAGTCGGCTTTGAACCTCCGAGCTTTTAGCCCTGCAAAACCGTGTCCAGCCAGCCTAGAGCTGTCGCGGCGTTACCCTGCCGGGGTGGCGCAGTGGTTACGGCGCTCGACTACTGTTCCCAAGGACGCGGGGTCGAATCCCGGCCTTGGCGGCCGCTTTTCGATGGGGGCGAAAAGCAAGGCGCCCGTGTGCTGTGCGATATCAGTGCACGTTAAAGAACCCCAGGCGGTCGAAATTTTCGGAGTCCTTCACTACGACGTCTCTCATAGCCTGAGTCGCTTTGGGACGTTAAACCCTACAAAACAAACCTAACCAAACCTTTTTTTTTTTTGTTGTTGTTGTTGTTGTTGGCGTGCGTTTCGCGGACTCCAAAAATCGTTTCGGGCTGGGGTCCATGATGTCCAGCTATGATGCCCGCTGTCTTGTGAAGCTTAGACCGAACAGTGCATTTTATGACAACCTAACTGAGCACATTATCCGAAAAAATTAGGGAGACACTTAGGCTTAAAGGTTAGATGCCTTTCACAAACACCGCGGTAGTTTTGTCAGATTTTACCATTCTCTGTATTTATTTTTC
>JAJIZL010122653.1:187447-200325 GCA_023969395.1 Amblyomma maculatum
GGCGGAGCCATGCTCACCACAAGAAAGAAGACGAGACGATACGTGGTGAACATGTTTCGGCGAAATGTTTTTCACCAATTCAAGTGTGCAGCAACAAGCCCAAGAAGTGGTGCTAATTTATCACAACTACTCGCAAATGTGGTCGAGCTATACACGCAAACCGCTTTTAGTGCCTCTTCAGCAGAGGTGTGGGTCTGCGATTACAGTATAGGTGAAAATATAAAAGCGAGCTCGTAGAAGTGGGGGGTGGGGGGGGGGGGGAGACGGCGCGCTGAAGGAACCACGATAACCAGACGACGCAAGCAGTGGCCGCAATAACTTTCTAATCATCATATTCTTTCTTCATAAATGCATTGTGATAAACAGCGTATTCACTTACCGTCATGTTTAATCAATTTTTCTAACGTGTTTAAAATTCTATATTACCGCAAACCATTCAAATATTTATTTGCTCTATTTCCTTATCTTTATCTTTATCTTTAGCTTTATCTAGACTTTTCCTTGGCACCTTTAAATTGAGCGTTGACGTGTGTGATGGGCATTTTGTTCAATTACCAGCGAGCACTTTGCTGTTATCGCCGCCGAATCGCTTAGTTCTTTTTCGGGCGCAAGTGAGCTCAATAAAGAATCTATTCCAGTGAGCTTCAAGCCTCCACATTTGTCGCAACCGAAGTCTTCACCACTATGCAACAATGTGAAAGAAATATAATTTTGCCGCACACATTGTCATCGTTGTGTATAACTTTTGGTGTGTCGAAACAGCAGCCGGCGTGGGAGTCACTCGTGCTTATTTTGTGGGTTCATCGGCGTGTAGATAAAATCTGCGGAGAAAGCAGCGACATAACGGCTACTAAATTCTATCGAAATACCAAATTTGAAATATTGACTAGAAGTGCAGCGATAACATGTAATCTATATAAACTTTTTTGCATTGTCTAGCAATCATTTTTCTTAACCTAATGCGCCGTTTGCATAAATGATCTTTGAAGTATTGATGCCCTTATCGTCACTGATTTATTTACACAAGCAACAAAAAAGGCCTCTGCTGCGACATTTTCTCGTTGCACTGACGTTTAAGCCGAATGTGGACGCCTTAAAATTCGTTCTATTTTGGTGACCGCAAAATAGGAGGCGACGTTACCGCAAGGAGTGTTCACCGGTGAAGTATAGCCAGTGGCTGTTCGCCTGTAACTCACTGCTTCCCATGATCTGGTCGATTTCGAGGCCAGTCTTGTAGCCGTAGCTGCCAAACACGAAAAATATCACCGACGCCGTGCCAAGACATGTCACCGTGTCGACGACCAGCACGAAAACGATGTCTCTGCGCCGAAGAGGAACAAATGATGAACTCAGTCCCACCGTGAACTGAGATAAGTGAAAGTTAGAAATTTGTATTTTATATTGTACTGTCACAGCACATCTGACAGAAACACAAGGCACTGCCTGCGCTAGTTGCAAATTGTACTGTTAAGACGCGCGTTTATTCTATAATTGAAAAGAAACAAACAAAAAAAACTAAGGAAATTTGCACGTAAGCTTCTAGTTTTCTAGATTACTAAGAAAAAACTTAAGATGCTTTAGCAAGAGTTCTTGGGCTAGTTGGTTATCGTCTGCAGAACTGCTCGTCCTGTTCTGTGTCTCCTCTCGTGTGTCGTGTATTTAATCTTTCCACGGATTCTGCAAAGGCTCAGTACATTAGTTCGATTGATGCCGTTGTTTAGTGTTGTAAGGGCCAAGCCTTAAGAATGCTTAAACGGTCTCCACCATACTCTGAAGCGGGTCCAGGATGAGGCGCCCAGAAAGCAAACCGCTCACATCGTTAGCGGCACTCAGACTGGCTCTCTTCGTTATAAGGAGGGAGAGCGTATATTCCTCTCATTACCTTCCCGTTTCTTCCCCACGCAGATGAGCTAGTATGCAGTAGAAACGACCCTTGCGGAGACCATCTGGGATCGTCACAGGTATAACGTCCTAAATAAATTCAAGCTATGGAGACACCGTAGTGGAGGGGTACGGATAGTTTCAACTACCTGGGGCTCTTTAACTGGCAGTGACACCACAGACTACAAGCGTGCCTGCGTTTCGCCTTTATGAAAACTCTGCCTCCGCAGTCGGCATCGAATTAGTGTCGTTCGATTCAGCAGTGCGGTCGCAGGCTGAGCCTCTGGATGGGTCAGAAACTTGAAGAATGCAGGTGTTCATGCTGAAGGAATTGCAGCCCTATCCTTATGAAAATATATTTAAACTAAATTACTTTCAGAACATTCAAAACTGGACGAAGGAGACGGGACGAAAAAAGACACCAACAGTTATTTGGCCAGAAAATGACGTCGCCATTGTATTCTGAGCAGAGAACTGCGACAAAAACAATACGTTATCACCACGTTCATTAGCGCAGCGTAGAAAAAAGGCCTCTTCTTCCACAACTCGCCAAGTTGTTTGGGGCCGTTGCCAACTGCCGCAACCTCATCCCACCAAGATTTCTAACCTCACTGGCTCACGTTTATCTGCAAGGTCCTGTGCATTGCGGCATGTTCAAATCGGCCGTTTGCTTAAATGGACATCGGATATGTCGTCCTCACAACTCATTCTATGCCTCTGGTCGTTCTTCTTGACTTCGGTTGGCTATAATTTCCCCCCCCCCCCCCCCCCCCCCCCGATCCATTATTTCAGTCTCGCGTCTCCCAGGGTTTCTACACCTTAAGTTCTATTTGCATAGCTGCACTGGCTTCAGTCCATGTTCAAAGCTATTTGATAGCTTCGTCACGTTTGCCCCGTGAGTTACTACAGGTACAATACAAGTGTAATAGTGATACTCCTCCGCTGAGAGGTAGTGTAAAAATCAGCAGGGATCTCAAAGTACTTCAAAAATATGATCCTTGTCATTGTTATGCTTAATATTTCACTCATGTATATTGAAGTGGTAGTCGTTTTGGGTACCACACTTAAAAATGTTGATTTCATTTCCATGCCGAATGCTTCCTTACTCCCTTTCAAGGGGTTGAACATTGGTATAAGATTTATTTATTTTAGGCCTATCGTCCTATTTTGCGCTTTGAAGTAATTGGGCGTGCTCTGCAATTCAGCCCCTGGGATACGTAGTGAATGAAGAGCCATTATAAAATCCCGCATTATTAAAGCATCCTCAATCTCTTTTATTCATAACTGTTCGTAATTGCATTTTACTAATTCTCAAACAGAACGAGAATGATAATGAATATGTAGGTGAGAAGGGGAACTGCTACAAATTGATGCATGCGGCCCACCTGGACTCACCAATGGCTGAATTAAGTGAGGACCAATGAAAGTTGAGAGTCTGGTACGAAGACCTGTCGATTCTTTACTTATGTGGAAAGCCAGCCGTTAGCAATAAGCAAAGGTGGGTAATGTATACGATTCACACTTACTTGACAAAGTTGTTCTGGAAGGAATTGTGGGCGCCGATGAAGCTGATGCCGTAGCCGCCTAGACCGATACCGAATACGGCGAAGGCCACCACGTCTTGCCACATCTATGCGAAAGCAAGGTGCGAAGAATGCATAATGATTGTTTATGCAAAGATTCACCTTTGTCATCATTGTGAGCATACAGAATTTGGAAGCTCCATCTCTGCCACAAACAAATGAAGTGCCTACGGAAAGACATCTTATTGACCTTTGAAAAACCTTTAAGCTATTGTCAGCAGTGTTTTAGAAACATTACAATCCGCAAGGCTTCTTTTATTAATTTCATAAAAGTCCTGCTAATCGCTTTAACATGTAATTGGGAACTAGCCTGAAAGTATTGCGAGGTATTGTAATTAGCCTGTATATACATTGTAAAGGAGGTGAAACAAGAACCCACCGCTCGTTCGCAAACCTTCTTTATTCTGTCAAATTCTCTTCTGCTCCTGCATCATCTATCCTTAGATACTTCTCCACACTCGGCCATGAAGGCGGACTTTAAAGGAACAGGCACTGCGACATTGTTGTCCTCGAGGACGGACGGCCTATTGTTTTTGCCTCCTCTCCTATCAGATGATCTCAGAGAGGTTGCACTCTTCTGTCTGGTGCATGACGCCATCGTTGAAGTCCATCACTTCTCTACAGACTGTCCGCTTGCCGAGGCACGAAGGGTTTGGTGCCGATAATTTTGGCATATCAGGTCTTGCTGCCTCGGTGAGTGGCACATTAATCTTTGGACGGGCACTTGTTGGCTGCTGACAGGACGAGCTTGTCACGGTCTCTAAATGCATAGCACGTGCCTTGCTTGCCGTTTAGACTGAAGTCTGTCAGGGCCTTGAAGTGGTAGATTTGAACCAGTTCCTGAAGTGCGAGATGTGTGAACGTCTTGTTTCTGGTGCACGCAAAGCTGCCGCCGAAGGGTTCCGCCATCGAAATGTTAAAAGGTAAGGTTAAAAAACGGCGGCAAATTCGGATTACTTGTTCATAGCTTCCTTTCCATGCGCGCTAACAGTATTTTCTCTGATCAGGAATGTTTCTCTTTCAGAGATAACCGTCGAAGCGGTGGATATATGAAAGGTGCCCCATACTGCTACTGTAGCCTCCAGTGCTTCCGTCGGCATACTTTGCTTTGACCGGCTGCGCTAAGCGCGTTGGCAGGCGTAGGATTTTGCTGTTAGGCAGCGTAACGAATTCATTTCCCGAGTCTCGCTGGGTAATCAATGTCATGGTTCTCGACATGAAGCATGGGCCCGAGAAGTCGCAACGTTGCAGGAAAGCAAAGAGCCGGCACCTGCCGCTGCTAGCAACTAAACCCGAATAGGCAGAGTTGTACCCACGGAGGCGGTCACGGCTGCAGCGAGCAGTATACGGTGCCACTTTATAATTACCACCAGTGCGTTGATTGTCTGACGAGAAGAACCAATCCCGATCGGAAATAATTTTCGGTTACCACGTGGAGTAAGGAAGCAATGGACACAAGTAAGCGAATCGGGCCCTCGGTGGAGCATTTCAGTGGCGACCCTGTGTACAACAGCAGCAAGATTTTCAGTCTTTCCCATAGGAATGGTCTCCATATTTAACGCTGAGTGGTCCTGAAGAACTAAACCTAGGCAGCTAGCAGGTCTTCCGCGAATTATTTGGAGAGACTAACTGCGTCAAAGCGAAATGAATGCCATCCCATATAGCAAAGCGCCCTTCAACGAGGCCGCTGGACCCTATAGAATGCCGAAGTGATCGGCGCCAGCATCATTGCGACTCTGGTTGAAGGACAGGGTGGACTGAAATGATTGACAGGGCGGCTGCAATGACGGTGTAAGGTACCGAAAAAAAAAAAAAAGAAAGTTATAGCTCTCCTAGTTTTTTTTTTTTTTTTCGAAGAGTTTGCCACAAGGCATAAGTTGAGAAAGGGGGAATGGGATGCAGGAGATAGAAAGTTAAAAGAAGGAGTGCAGTCCAGTTGTGCTTATGTATTCGAGAAGGTTGGCAGTATAGCGATTGTCCATTGTCCATTTCTCATAATCACTATCGCGATTCCACCGCAGGCCCACCTTCATGATTATCCGTTGCCTAATGTGCGTTGTTGATGGACACGTCCACAACAAGTGGCGCACATCGCAGACGTCAGGTGGAGTCTCACAGTGAGGGCACCTGTCAGTCACTGGTAGGTCTTTTTCCCGCCATCGATGTCGAACAGATGGGGTCAGAGCCGCCCCTGCCCGGATCCGGCGCACTGTCACCTCCTCCTGCCGAGTAAGACTACGGGGGAGAGGGTGCGAACACGGAGGAATGAGAGCGCGTGTTCGCTGGCGCAGAACTTGCGAATCGGAAACGTGGGACAGGAACGGATCTGGGGGAAGAGGGGAAGGTGGTGGATCGTCTGATATGTTTATATGCGTCATAGCATCTGCTTGTAGGTTATGTGGATTGCGAGCATGGCCGCGAATCCAGTGTATGCGAATAGGACATGGGTACTTTGAACATAGCAAATGTATGGACTGTGTTATTTGGAATGTGCGTCGAACGGCCTTAAGCTGTTTAAGGGCAGTGAGAGAGTCTGTGTAAAGATGGACTGCATTGAATGTAGGAACTGGTGGAAGGGAATGTATAGCATTGTAAATTGCTTGAAGTTCCAGTGCCAGAGGGGTGCACGTATCCGCGGTATATGTCACATGAGTGTTAAGATGCGGATGAGAGGGACTATACACAGCAGTAACTCCTCGCTCTGCAGTATGTGATGCATCGGTATATAATATGCACCCTTCAGGCAGATGTGCGGATGATACCGACGGGGAAGCAGTGGGACAATTGTCCGTGAGCTGGCAGTACGACCATGGAGGTAGTGTCTTTAAATGATGTAGTTGTAAAGACTGTTTGCGAGCTCTGTTTGCCATCCGCTGATCAACGAGTTCAGTGAGCGTATTTAGCTGGGCATACTCCTGAAGTACTGGTATGGGTGTTAGGCGGGGAAGGTACGTTATTGCACGCATAGCCTCACGATTGATGGTCTCAAGGGAGTCCCACTGTCTGCGGGTGAGACGTTGAAACTGTGCCTGGTATATTATACGTGGCTGGAGGACAGAGCGAACAAGCTGGCGGGCCGTGTGAGCACGCGCGCCGCCAGAGCGCATAGCTATGCGACGAATGAGACCTAAAGTAGCGTGAGCGGTCTTACGGATGGCTGTCAGCCACGGGGTGCCAGTCCCAGAGGAATGTAGAAGACCAAGAATGCGAACGGTTTGTACCTGAGGAATTGGGGTATTATCTATCATAAAATTTATAGTGGGAGCTTTCCGTAAGCCAGCTTTATTTCCAATTCGAATAAAACAGGATTTTGTATGCGAAAGAGTTAGGCCCAAAGGAGGGAGGCGAAATGTCAATACATCCAGCGCATGCTGGAGGGCCGCCTGATGGACAGACGTATCTGGGTGACAGCACCATAAGGTTATATCATCGGCATACGCAAGCACGCGTATAGAAGGGATGGCCTCTAGGGCTCGAATAAGTGGAATGAAGGCCACATTAAATAAAGTAGGGGCGAGAACGGAGCCCTGGGGCACTCCTCTGTTTGAGGGGAAGTGACCAAAGGGCTTTCCATGGACACGCACACTGAATGTTCTATTTGTTAGAAAGGCGTGAATGGCGAGGAGAAACCTGTGAGGAAGACCAAGAGTTTGTAGGGAGGCAAGAATGGCTGAGTGAAGGATGTTATCATATGTCTTTGTTATATCTGTAGCGATCACAGTTCTAACTAGATGTCTGTGCGGAGAGTGGTGAAGCACGTCAGCAGCCAAAGTAGCAAGACCGTCCTCCGTTCCTATTTGCGGGCGGAAGCCAATTTGGGATTCTGGATAACAATCATGGGATTCCAACCACCACGATAAGCGAGTGGAGAGAATGTTTTCGTAAAGCTTGCAGATTGTTGGCGTCAGGGAAATTGGACGAAGGGCCGAGAGAGATACTGGAGGATGACCTGACTTCGGTATTGGAACAACAATAGAATGCTTCCACTCGTCCGGCATGACACCAGAATGCCACACGTCATTGAATGCATCAAGCAGGGCCTGCAAAGCAGTCCCTTCCAAGTTGCGGAATAAGGAGTTAGGTATGCCGTCGTGGCCGGGAGCAGAGTTAGATTTGAGGCGTTCAATGGAGGCCAGCAGCTCTGCCATGGTTAGGTCAGAAGTAATCGCATCGGGGGGTTCGGTAACCGGTAAGCAAGGTGGAGAAGTTGAGGTGGAATCATAGTGGGAAAAAAACTGTCTGGCCGCCTGTTTTGCAAATGTGTCCTCATCTATATTCATAGCAAGGCGAATGCTCTCTGTGTAATCAGAAACTTGAGAAGAGCGCTCCATGGCGTGAAACACTCTCCAAAGTTGTCGATTGCTCTGCTTGGAGGACAGGCGCTCACACCACGAAGCCCAGCGTTGCCTTCCTAGACGCTTATCATACCGCCTCGCACGCGCGGTAGCCCGGTGAAGAGCGGGGATAGCCGATGGGTCATCGGTGTTACGAGCAGCATAATGATCTGCCTGGCGACGCAGAGCCCAAAGATTCAGGAGGTGGATGTCCGGGTTTGGCTCGTTTTCATTTACAGTGGTGGTAATCGTGTGGGACGCAAGAACAGCAGAGAGAGTAGACAATGCTGATGATGGGGTGAAATCAGATAAGCGATTGTCTGCGCGTACAGAGTCCCAAGATGTTATTCGTACGCTACGGCGTATTTTACGTATCCGCGAAGGAGTGAGAGAGATAAAGATAGGACTGTGATCACTACCTCAGGTATCTGGTTCAACAGCCCAACGAGGGCTACCAGGGCCTAACCACCAAGTCAAATGAGGTGAATAAGGCCCACCTCGTGGACGGGTAGATGTATGCGGGTGGTTTAAAAGATGAAAAGAATTATCTGAAAAGCTTCCCTGGATGTGTGCACCCCTGGGAGTATCCGATGGGTAACCCCACGAGGTGTGTGCGCCATTGAAGTCTTCACCGACTAGAATAGAGATACCCGAGTAGGTAGAACGCAGAAAACGAACCCATCCAAGCTCTCCTAGTTGCTCTGATGGAAGTGGAGCCGTTTCCAGCAAAGGTGGCGATGTGATGGAGCTTGCCTCTTTAGGAAAGTAATCGTGATATAGTGTGAAGCATTAGCGAAGAAGAAATAGTTGACCGATTAAATCAAGGCCTTCTAACAAATGGCCGTTCCTTTTGTAATCTCTTTTACAACTTGAACACCACTGTGCTTCACTAAAAAGCCTGAAATGACTGCGACGAATGAAACTGAAGAATCGCCGTTATCGCAAAAAGAAACAAATCGAGAGAAAAAGGGGTGGTCACAACAAGCACATTAAATTTGTTCGAGCTTTCTTGTGCATTATACAATTATTTTGTAGTCTTGATCACAACATCAACAACTTATCGATGATTGTTATTAATTGGTACTTCCCTGCACCTTGTTAAATGACCGTCATGATGTGCATACTAGCCAGGTAAGCTTCAAAAATTTTCTAAGAAGCTGTTTTTCCCTGCTCGGTTATGGCCATTGCATAAAATTCGTCATTCGGAAAGCATTACTATCTTACGGAGTTCTCAATTAGAAAGCAAGGTTTGTCATCGTAACTCTATCATGTGGTGTGAAACATGACGAAAGCATTCACTGGTGCTAGGTTGGAAACTTTCTAATAGGCGTAGCCTAGACGGAACCGTGTCAAAAATACAACATATTTTGTAGTTCTGATGTTTGCGACAAAATATCTGTCGTAGACGTTAAAATTTTGTGTAATAGTACTATAACGTATTTTTTTGTAGTATTTTTCTGTAACCTAGTACTCCTGTATAACGTTTCTATTGTAACTACAGAAAATTCTGTTGTAACTAGAGAAATTCCTGTTACAACAGGTTAACGGTCAAGAACCGCATAGAAATTCTGCCGTTAGTACAGAAAATGTTCTGTAGCTATTTCCGAGTTGGGGACTCCGATGAAAACCCGTTCATTACAACTTCTACAAAACCTTGCTCTAAGTGATTTGGTAACTCGGTTACAGAGAGTGCCAGGGTGTCAGGGATGACTCGGTTACAGAGTACCAGACTCTGTAACCGAGTTCTTTCCGAATTATCAATTTTAAAAGATGATGCTTGTGAAAATCGTTTGACCTTGGTTAATAGGCTAATATCGCTACAAAGAGAAGAATGAAGAAAAACAGGTATATGCTCTGCTCGGTTCCACCAGTATTTCATACCAGAGAGTAGTTTCTCTTAAAACAATCGTACATTCTTCATTTCTTGCACACTCCTTTCCTCAGAAATACAATAAGTTATGTAGTGTTCAGCTTGGCTTTGGTTATTCCTTCCGGTGTGCTATTTTCCCTCCTTTTCAGCGTATGTTTGATACCAGCTGAGCAGGTTGTAGCGTATTATGGACTGCGCGAAGAACGTAATCTGCTATACACAGCGTGTTGCAACTGCAAAGTAAAGGCATGCACACCAAAAGAAAAAGTGGACTTACGCTATTACTTGACGGTGCAAATTTCACTACGAGCTGTTATAGGAGTCTGAGCTTTTTATATCTTATTTGCACTTTTGCGTTCAACCGGCAAGTAAGTGCATACGGCATTTCATTCTTCTTCTTCGCTGCCAGATTATATTGAAGGTTAATCAGCATGATGTCTATTAAATAGCTTCTAGCAATTTGAACGCAAGCGCTATTAGCGCAATTTGGTACATCAGTAAAGAAATGCTCGTCGCAAGTGCTTCCCACGAAGTTGTAAACGAATGAAACAAAATTGTTCAAAAATGCGTGTCATTCACCGGAAGGTGTGCGAAGAGCTCCAGCTTCCAGGTGGGTAGCTGACCAATACCCTGGAAGGCGCCCTCGCGAAAGATGGTCCCGCCAAATAGCACCAACAACAGGGTGCACTTGGCAGCAGCCAGGACGTACAATGCCTGCGCCGGAGGACGATTTTTACTCACAGGAAGCCGAAGACTGCGCACGCATGCACGTAGAAACACAAGCAGGAAACAATTCACAGAGCCCTTTCTGAGTGTGGCACTTAAAGTAGCTTAGTTAAGTCTGCATTTCATCAGGGCACTAGGGAAATAGTTGGTGCATTGGAACCGCTAAAATGACACATTATTTGGTGTGGTAACAATAAAAGCCCAACGTTGAAAAAAAAAAAAAATGTAGAGGTTCAGCTATCCTTCAACCAAATTCCGCGATCTTTGGCTATCGGCTGCAGCCGCTTCGATCTTGGCTCACTTCTGTGATTGGTAAGCTTCTCGGCAACAGGCTAGTCTGGCTTCTCGTTGTTCGATGGTCTCGGCAACCTGTCTGGCACGGCTGCGGCCTTTAGCGAGACGGCATTTGTGTGTGGCGTATTTCAGTTCAGTTCAGTTCAGGCGTTCAGTCGTGTCCGACTCTTCGTGACCCTATGGACCATGTCACGCCACGCTTTCCGGTCTCTCACTATCTTCTTAACATCACATAGCTTCATCTGCAATGCCTCGAGAATGCCATCTAACCATCGCGTTCGCTGCCTACCCCTTCTCCGGCGACCCTCAACCTTTCCCAACATCAAATCTTTCTCCAGCGACTCCTCTCTTCTCATCAGATGACCAAAGTAGCTGAGCTTAAACTTTAGAATTTGACCCTCCAATGAGCAGTCAGGGTTTATGGTCGACAATATCGACTGATTTGATCTTCTGGCGTATTTACTTATAGGTTAAATGAAGGAGCGGCGCAGATGGAACTTCATGAAGGTGCCGACGTTCACTGCACAACGCGAGAGTGTTTTAAAGTTGGAAGTTGATGAAGACGACGATCCTTACTGCACAACACGATAATGTGTTGCAGTTTTATACGAGGCGTGATAGGCTGTGGCGATAGCATAATGCTCTCGTGCGTAAGCGCAACGATGAACAAGACGATGTTGGCCGCATAGCGCGAGAGTACGTTCAAGTTCACAAATGCATTATCCATTGACCTTGAGGTTTGTCCGGGGAGGAGCAGAACTAGTGCCTTAAAAATTGTTTTAAGTCAGTGTCGGTTTGGTCGGGCAAAGCAGAAAACGGAAAATACTCCGATCCACGCTTAGAGAAGAGGGTAAGGGAGCTGGGAAGAGAAAGATGAAGGCAGAGCGAGTGACGAGCGAGAAAGTGGATATAGGATGATTACACTATCTAATCTTATGATGAGAAGGGATGGTGAGAGTGGCGTAGGAAAGACAAATGGGGTGGGAGGTCGAGAACCTTTCGCGCGCTGTCAGTAGACTCCGTGCGGAGAACAATAATGCAAGAGCATGCTCTGGCGCATCAATAGCATCCATAGTCTGTACTTTCCTTGCATGTCAACGATGGCGTAGATATATAACATCCGCCTCGTGTGCTAAAGGACCATGGTTCGAGTCCGGCTGCCGCGCAACTGTCCAGCTGATAAAAAGAGAAAAAGTCGCGTGTACATAGAATTGTACAAACCAGATGTGGGGTGTGGCTGATTCCGGTGACGTGGAGAGCTCGGTGTTCGTGAGTAGGTAAACATCGAAGCTCGCATGCGGTATAGAAATGCATAAAGTTTGATTGCTTCAGGCATTACCATGAGTCCCACTTACGTGACGCATCTTGGGTAGCCCTTCGCTGACGAGCCCGAAGAGAGCGGTGAATAGGGTGGCTGACAACAGCAGCGTGTTTGGCCGCAGGCCCCACAGGTCGCTGACGCCCCTTCCGAGACCCAAAATTACGTTGCTGCAAACGGACAACGCGAAGATGAGTGAATTTGGCCAACATGACCCCAGTTGAACTTCCACGCGGAGACCATCCGCATTGCCCGGATGCCACCAAGAAATAAAGCGGCAAGCAAAAATGATGTGCCCCTGGCGGAATCGCGCCAAGCGTGCTTGTGGCTCGCCAAACAATGCATCGATGGGGCCGTTATGTTCGCGAAAAATGCCAGTCAGGAGAAATCTATGTAAAGTACGTCGTTTGGTTAATATCATAGTGCTGACCATAAGCGCTGACACATGGCCTCTTTTTTTAGAAATCCGTCTTCAGAAAGAGCGACAAGCAAACAGACTTCGTGCAGTAGTAACAGTGCACATATCTCTCCCTAATACTAAAACGTGGAAAGGGCTCGTTCACTACGTTTATCGGGGGTGTTCGTGTACCGCAACGCCGTGTTTTTTCATGCCACCATTGCGATGATCGGTAACTGGTGCTGATATTTTAACAAGAGAGGATTTCGTACTCCCATGTTAGAAAAATAGTTTTTGGAGGCCATGGCGTCAACCGCTTGAAGCTTCGGAGCCGCTGCAGGTCTCGAACACACCTCTGATAGGTGGTAGTTGGCAGGTGGCATGACCGAGTACTGATTGGCCGGTATTGCGTCCTTTTCCGCTCATGAACGTCGTCCCATGTGTGATTAATAGACGGGTTGCATGATGTCACGAC
>JAJIZL010122653.1:200335-218337 GCA_023969395.1 Amblyomma maculatum
TTAGACATAAGGTGGCTGAATAGTATTAAATATAGCTAAATGCCTCTTTTCTATAAGGACCCTTTTGAAGCTGATATCCCTTTCCGATTTCATTGGGCTTCACATGAGCATCACGGCAGCATCAAACGAAATCAGTGAGCAGCCTGCCATAAAAATCCCAAGGTATAGCGAATCCGTCCTTCGACGCTAGCCATCGCTGTTCGTAGCACCCACCGTATAACCACTAGCTGCGTCATGCAGGTAATGCTGAAGTCCGGTCCCCAATGAGTCACTGATTAAATCGCCTGTCAGAACAATTTGAAAACTGCGACTTCGTCACCCAACAGCAGTGATCAATTCCAGACTATCGACTAATCCAAATGAGAAAAAGAAAACAGATGCTCAAGAAATTCATCCCTTGCACCCTTGTTGTGCTGACTTTGAAGAATGGGAACTGAAAATTGAAGAGAAGGCATATCAATTACTATTTACAGGAATGCATCCCGAAGCCAGAAAAAAGAAAGAACGGGGAAGCTATCGGAACTAAAATTACACCTGATATCACGTGCCTGCAAGCAGGAATTCTTAAGAGCAAGAAGATGTGCTATACATTCGCGGTTCATGTGCTGAGGAAGCAATAGTAAACACTTCAGAGGCACAACTTTTTCGTAAAGAAACTTTCCGAAACGGTTAGTTCGCATTGTATACAATTAGGCGGTAAAGGTGTTTCACAGTACAATTTTGTCTGCTTGCCTCGTTGTGCTATCTTCATTATATGGCCATGGTCGCGCCATTCGTCGTGGCCTTCTCCGTTCGACGGTGAGGGCTCGCCTACGTACAGCCGTGGTCGAAGAGATTCGGGGCTTTGCTTTCCCTCCCCAACAAAAATGTGAAGCAGGCGATGAAAGTCGTTATCCAAGCCTGGGCCAGCTTCCGCAATAAATAGCTCGACGTGCATTTAACATGTGGCCTGTTAGTTTTTAAACATCTCTCTTGTTAATTTCCGCACAGTAACGACCTTCGGAATATGCTTTTGAAAATCCCCAATTCTCTTAAAAGGCGTCCTTTAACGCCAATTTCCTTAAAAGGCGTCCTTTAACGCCAATTCTCTTAAAAGGCGTCCTTTAACGCCTTGTTATATACACACAGAACGTGAGCACGTTTTAAACCATCCTTTGTCCTTGCTAAGCTGCTGATACGCACTTGTAGAAGCTGACGACGGCCGATTCGGCACCCGGCATACAGTTGGCCGACGCGTTGTTGAACTCGTCGATGGGAACGATGGTGACGCGGTCCCGGTAGAGCAGAGGATAACCGTCCTGGACGCCGTGGTCGGAGAAGCGCCGCGCAAGGACCGTAGCCACCGTATCGCACGGCGTCTGTATGCAAGTGACACAAAAACGACGGAAAGTTTCAATGCTGCCAGAAAGGTTCTCTCTTTAAAATAGCACTTCTTCATTGTCATATGCACTCGTCAGCGCACACTGGAGGACAAATACCTTTACCGGTTGCACCACTTGCGGACCTTCATTCAAAGCTTGCTGCTCTCGTTGCCTACCCTGACTGCCGTTTATTGAAATCTACTGCATATCCACTTTGAGAAGAAGGTACATATGAAATGATTCTTCAGTTCAGTTCAGTCGTTCAGTCGTGTCCGACTCTTCGTGACCCTATGGACCATGTCACGCCACGCTTTCCGGTCTCTCACTATCTTCCTAACATCACATAACTTCATCTGCAGTGCCTCGAGGATGCCATCTAATCATCGCGTTCGCTACCTACTCCTTCTCCGGCCACCCTCAACCTTTCCCAACATCAAATCTTTCTCCAGCGACTCCTCTCTTCTCATCAAATGACCAAAGTAGCTGAGCTTTAACTTTAGAATTTGACCCTCCAATGAGCAGTCAGGGTTTATGGTCGACAATATTGACTGATTTGATCTTCTGGCAGTCCAAGGAACTCTCAAGAGTCTTCGCCAGCACCACAATTCAAACGCGTCAATTCTTCGGCGGTCAGCCTTTTTCACAGCCCAACTCTCGCATCCATACATCACAACTGGAAAGACCATAGCACGAGTTATACGGATCTTGGTTGGCAGACTGTCTCTGCTCTTTACTAGGCGGTCAAGGCTAACCATTGCTCTCTTTCTCAGAAGCAGGCGTCTCCTAATTTCATGGCTGCAGTCTCCTTCCGAGGTAATCTTGGAGCCCAAGAAGAGAAAATCTGTCACAGCTTCCACTTCTTGTCCATTGATGATTCTTCCTGACATATTATTCTAACGTTTTAAATTATTTTGAAGGTGAGGCTCATGTTCAAGAAATCTATTCAGCCTTAAACAGAAAGATTTAAATTTATCCGCTTGTACTTCATTTTAGAGGGTCCACCGTACGCGACTACCTTAAAAGCCAGGAGGAGTTGAGCAGCCATCGCGATCGTCTCAATTTGCAATCTAAGAGGAAACTTGACCCGTGAGATGCTATCAAGCGGCAAGGCTTATTTCCGGACGCTGGAAACAAACGTTCGGCCCTAGTTAAGATATTGTTACGGTATGCGGTACAGACGGCGACGACGTGCTGGTGTGGCGAGAAAGACGACGCTGAAGCTAGGCTGGCTAGAATAGACCTAAAGGTGTTAAGGAAGATTTCCGCCTTTTTCAAGGTCAACTAGGAATGCGTGAGCGGGCTTCCTTTGCAAGGCTATGTTCTGTCTTGTTACTGGACATGTATAAGTGTTCTGCATTGATGTATAAAACAGGAGGAAGTACGCTGAGTGGGAACAATTATGCTCAGCCGTGGACTACTAAAGAACTCAACAAAGCAAACACATTCACGTAGAAATATAAAATAGGTTTCATAAGTGAAATTTTAAAAGCCCCCCTAAATGCTCCTAATGTTGGGCGTATTTTAAACTGATGGAGTAAGAAGCCTTCTAAAATTTGGCCTTTATGCCTACAGCATTTCGATCGAGCAAAGGGGTGTTTACATGGTTTCAAGATAGATGCGAGCTGTCATCAGCTAAGAGAGCTGCACAGAGAAAGCGCTTTCCTGCACCTGTGTTCTCATAAAAATGTCTGCGTACGTACGAGACGATCTTAAAAAAGGGTGCGTGTAGGTGATAGTATATGGTGATTATAGTTAAACTGTGGACGGGTATTTGAGCCGCCTTTATGGCATGTCAGTCGAGAAATTTTGGGTTTGGGTTACTTGCTTGACTTGAGCAATATATATTCAGAAATATTCGAATAAATTCACTTTATCAATTCAGCTTTTTATGCAAAAATTGGTCTGGGCATCTTTAGTAAATTCAGGCAACCATTAAAAGCCATTACGCACCACACTTCTCGAAACAACTAAGCACATTCACACAGGCTTAGCGTCTGAAAGGTTCTATTAAAACAATATAGAAACGCATTCTTTGGCTGAGGCATAATAGACTTGCAAAAATGGCAAAATACAAATAAGTAAGCAGTATTTTTAGGTTGCTAAACAAGTAAGCATAGCCATAGAGAGCAGATAGACGCTTTAGTTGAGACAAAATGCTTGGGTCCATTATGGATTGCCGGCGTTATCGGTAAGCGGACAGGTAAGCAGGCCCACAAAGTGGGGCTCACGTATGCGGTCGACGGCGAGTAGCAGCTGCCGTTCTCCGCCGCCCACGTGGCCTGCTCGCAGGTGGTCCAGGGAGCGGAGTTTTCCAGCCAGCGCAGCAAGTAAATGATGGCATGCGACACAACGCTGTACTGCGGCAAGTTGGCCATCACCGCAAAGTAGGCCATCGAGTAGCTGATGCCTAGAGACAAGGAAGCATAAGCAATGTAAGATGAGATGAAGCCTTTCAGTTCAGAAAAAGCTGAGATAAGGCCAGACACTTAAGTTTCGGCGAAGAAAAAGTCATACACTCTGTAATTTCATGCATGGTGCCGTCGTATTTGAGAAACCTAAAATTGAATTCAATATGTGGCCCTAAGGCCTGCGTGTGGAGGAGACCTGCATTGAGCTTTAACGTATTGCTGCCTTTGAGAGGGAACTACTAGGGAAAATGAATGCTCTGTCGAGCGATAGCCGTTTTCTCAAGATCTCGTAACGGTACCCTGAAGGCGATAATGTTCCTGGCTCTTCTTGTTCACTCTCCCTCGCGTACATGAAGTTCGTTACACGCTTAATTTAGCACTAGCCTCTTAGGTTGTGGCTCTCTCAATCACGGCCGACTCGAACAACAACGGTCACTGCTGTACTAAGCAGCATGAAGTCGCAGCCTAACACAATATGTTAGAGGCCACCTGACATAGACGTAAAGCCCATCTCTAACCTACCCCTAAGAACATGACTGCATGTACTAACGTAGCGCGTCTATTCGGAACTCAAGGGTTCCGGAGGGCTGTATTCCCATTCCATCCTCCCACATCAAACGAACAGCTCGAGTTTGCAGCTCCTGCCATTTTGGCCAGGTCATGTGCACTGGTACGAAACACAACTCGCCAACAAATTAGCGCCCAGCCCTGTCAACTGCCTATTATCACCTCCCAAAGCCATGCTAGTAATTTTGATGCGTAAGCTTTAAGGCTTTCGTAAAAAAAATCGCATTCTCTGAGTGCCTCAAGCCTCTGTCCTTGAAATAAATTAAATATATATCACAGTGACTGGATTGTGATCCCGCGGTGACGGTAACAGACAACCTTCCCTGACTACTGTACAAGACCACCAGCTGAACACCGTGTGTTTTCACTTCCATTGTCTCGCGCTATGCTTTGCATGTTGTCGTCATCAACTTCCATCCAGGCGCTACGTATCCTGACCCCATTGTTGTCACATTTGTCATCTTCATATATATGCGTTAAGAGATATCTCAAAATTTTATAGGGCCCCTGTCACCTGATTTCACCAATATTTGCTTCAAGCTGATTTTCAAACCTTTGCGGGGTACTAGCGCACACAGTTCGCCCTTGGCCAAGTAACAGGAGTGGAAGCGCTGCTACGTTTGTTCTATTCTGCTCCAAACTGCTTTCCCTGCTCCATCCTGCTCCAAAATGCAATATTGCCCCATCACTGCACCAAACCTTAATATTTTGCCATCAAATGTAGCAGAACCAGGGCCGGCTTGCACGATAAAGTCCGAGCTAAGTCCAGACTTAAATGGTGTCTTTAGAAAGACCAGGCTTATTTAAGACTGCTCGTGTTCCGAACGTCGAACGCTTCGGGTTCATGTTCACCAGAGTGGCTTCCCAGAACGGCCTCAGCAACCACTTGGGGCATTTTTCCTCGTAACACAATCTTAAGCCGCAAAAAGCAATGGCACGGATTTTACACAACGCAAAATTGACGGAATGTGTACATCTTACAGCAGGGACAGTGCCAGCGCATCCCTGTATTTCCCTAATTTCTCTACTTAGACACCTGGCGTCCTTGTGTCTTAACCAAGACAGCACTAGAGTCGTAATCATACAAGCGACTTATTCAAGTCAGGACTGAAGCCCAGTCTTGACTCCAGTCTTAAGCTGCCATGCTAGTGGCCTATTCTTTAGACTCCAGTTAAGTCTGGACTTAGCTAAGACAGTCTTAAGATTGTTTTGTGCAAGCGGGCCCTGGTTTTACAGCTCAGTGGACCTAGGAAACTTTTCTGTCTGCTATGAACTCCATATGAGTTTTTCTAGTGATTCTGCTGTGAAAATAAGTGCATACTTAACTGTCGAGCCTCTTTGGTAAGAACAAATGTGCCAAACCTACATGAGGCAAAAGTACGCTTGAAGCATTACAGGGCGATGCCACGAAGGTGCAAATCACTATAAATTTTCTCAAGAGTGTTGGAAAGCCATACAGGGCATATCGTTAACGTGTTGAACTTAAGGTAGCCTCAGCATCGCTAAAGAAAAAAAAAAAAAAAGCATGAGGAGCCGCTGGCAGAAGCTTACGAAGTAAATAATCTGAAGAGCAAAAAATACTATCCACGAGTGCGGTCAATCCTCCTTGCAGGGAGCACTGACCAGTGCTCAGGATTTTATCGACGCAAGCACATGATCAAGAAGGATGTGTACAAGATAGCATAAATGTGCTGCTATTTGATGTGAATCCCAAACTAGTGGTGCTTAAGTGCATTGTAAACTCCACGTTTGAATCTATTAAGTAGTCAAAAGCTTTTAATCAGACTTAATTTTCGGACTTGAAACGTAGAAAAAAGCATTCCATTTGCTTGTGTTGTTCCAAATTGTTGCTCAGGTCAGCTGTGATATTTTACGCATCTGTACATGTTTTGGTTGTTTGTCTTGCCTTGTCAGAAATACTTGCACAGTCAAGCCGAGGATTGAACTTTGAAAAAAGAAAAAAAAGAATCAGAATGAATTTTTGTATGTCCGGAGTAGATATTTGCAATTATTAGAAGCGTTCGATCTTAAAAACATGTTACAAAAACATAATTAGCATGCTCCAAAACACTTGTTCCCAAGCTGCTCAAAAACGGCATTATTATTGCTCCCTGAGCTGCTCCAAAATGCTCAAGCCGGCTTCCACCCCTGACGTAAGCTAAATTGGCTAAATCTTTTTCTCTTAGAATGCCGACATGCAATTACCTGAAAAGTGGGGCCTTCAATTATATCGCGTAAAAATGGATGGGTAAACTCTATGGCCATTGCATACGATCGCCGCCACATGCTTCAATAACACTCTAGTTTTGACGTTTCATTTGCAAGCTATGATTTGTGACAAACATTTCACATGGTACTCTTCGATCGAAGCAGTTTTGCTCAGTCATTGATGTTGGTGCGTGCGAAATTCGGCCAGTGCGTCAACACGCACTGCATACGGAACGAAATAGATTGGAGCAACACGTGCACTCATTGATGCTGCAACTGCGCTGCTTCCGCTGGCAACTGCCACATGACTGTACGTAACACGATATCAAAAGCTTTGTACTTGACAGTTGTGGAGCGATCGCATAAAAAATTACTGCCCATTTGCATAGTTATTCAAATGTGAAGTTGTTGCGTAGCACTGCTTATCTCTGATACACCTTTCCATCGCTTGCAGTCGCGCAGTCCGTTGTCCTGGAGTTTCTACCGTACGTTTGTTCCTCTTCGCTTCGGCATCCGTTTTACGACGACGCTCAGTATCTTGAGCAGTTTCCTGAGCACGCTCGACACGTTTCCTTATTCTTTGTGCTAGATTTTTGCACCGTTTGCACAAAACAGTACACAAAATGATAAATTAAGAGTCAGCATATCGTGCGCTGCAACTTAGTACTACCCCACGTCAGTGCCAGTGCCCGGATAGGGCACATGCAGATGGCGCCACGTGTTCGTACGTAGTTGAACGATAAAACCAAGTGCCACATCAGGGAGATGTCCGCATGTGAAGAAGCATATCCGCATCTGTGAAGTCGGCTGCGAATGAAAGGTGCGAGGAAAACAGTCGCACGACTGGGCCTTCTGCAGGAGCATATATACATGAACACAAGTTCGCCGTGCATCCAGGGATCTCGCACTGACGGGATTGGGCGGGAATGAAGTATTGCGCTCCCCCGGCAGTCAGCCAGTCGGAAAGCTTTATTCAACGGTAGCAGCCGCTCTGAACTTACAACTTCGACGCGATGAAGTGTAGTGGACACGATTACGGTGCCTCTATAGCAACTGATCCTTGATAGGACGAAAAGCTATTGAGTGTTATTGGGCAGGAGAGCGGGGCTCTGAAGGGCGCGATACGCCATTTTAGGCCTATGTGACTGGTGTGCACAGGGAAGTAGGCACTGCATCGATGCTGCAAGTAAATTCTAGCAGAACGTCGTAAACTCATCACAAGCCGTCCAAGATATTAAACGTCAATCGCTGCAGTCGTACAGGATCGAAAATGCAAAAGTGTTGGAAAAGCCATCGCGACATGCGTAATTAGAAGTATAATTGGCTTTACTCGACACGTTAGACATAATTCGATGCAGGTTTCATATTGCTCTCTGTTCACAATCCTTTGAATTGAAGCATTAGTAACAGGGACACAGGTGTAACGCGCTTCAAAAGGGAAAGGAGGAAATAAATGTAAGTAATTGCGTGGATGTGGTCTTCAGTCGGAAGTTCACAGAATAAATGAGAGATCGAGCTGTGCACACTTCTTCCGGCTTTGCCAACAGGAAGGTTCACTCACCTCGGAAGAGCGGGCAGCAGTTGAATATTCCGCGGTTGCCACTTTTGGTGAACTGGGAAACAAGCGACTCCACATAGAGCAAAGGGTAGCAGATGAACGCAGTCACGATCATGTAGCCCACGGCGAATGTCCCTGCAAATGGGAGATGCTCAGGCTTATCATCCAAATAGGTGGACAGACTAAACCACCGAGCGTCATTTGAACTGGGGAAGGAATAAAGCTTGTTATTTCGTAGTTAGCTGCCGAGGATAAAAGACAATCAAATCACAAGCACACAAGGACGTCGGATGAACAGAGTGAAGTGGAAAAGGACAAGTTGGTTAGGTGCACAGAAAGGTTTCGCGCAAATTGATAAATATTTGGAGTTATTGATGGCATATATAGTGGTTCGAACATCTATCTGGCAGGCAAGGGGTGTGGGGTTTGATTTATATTTTTGTTGGGCCGGGGTACTATGGGTGGAAGCTACTCTTGGCCTGATGATCGGCTGATCTGTGATGAGCTGTATGGGGAACAGAACATTTACCCTACCGTCCGTAAATGATTCGTGAGTGCACACATCTGTATACCTCGAGCAAAATTTTACTGTGCAATGCGCCAACGTTTTCTACTTCGAGAACTAAATTTTTCACAAACGTCCAAACATCTCGCTTGCGATAGGAACAAAGCCAGTACCATACCCTTAACCCAACTATTCATAACGCTGCTGACTTGTCTACTCCGCTTGCGACTGTCGGGCCATCTCATTGTTTGAAAACGAGCCGAAAGTTATGAATTAACACCAACCTATAGCTAACTGCACATCATTCGTTCAGAAATACAGGGAATAACGAAGGACTTTTATCTTCGGCAGACGATGAAAATCGCTCAAACCGTGTTTCTTGACCTCCATATAGGCGACAACTACACTTACTTGAACATTGCCGAGCTTTCAGCTTGAAGTAAATATCCATTAACTTTCGTTAAGTGAAATGACGGTACATGGTTTGGTAACTACCCGTCCTTACGCGCTTCATGCACAAGATTGCGTCGTGTGTCTAGACTTACCGAGACCGTAACGAAGCACCAGGAGTGGACACCAGAGGAGGGTGCGCAGGTTCATCGATATGGCAACCAGAGCGGCGTACTGCTGCGTCTTGCTCGACCACGTCTGCCGCTGCCCGGTCATCTCGCTCGCTCAGCACGCACCCTCAGGAGAAACGCAGGCAAATAGAATTACTGCGATTGGCAGCTTGGCTGGAGCCAATTCTTCTTCTTCTTCTTCTTCTCGCCTGATAGGATATATGACACTTTAGGGCAGGATTTTCCGAGATGCATCCAAAATGATAAGCGGCGTTGTTGTAGAATTGTAAACAAATAATTGTGGAACCGTATAGCGCAAAGAAGGAAATATTTTTGTTATTGCTCGCTCAGCATGCATCCGTTATATACAAAAGCTATGTAAACAAAACTGGTTGGGGGCGTTGTCGTAATCCGCAAATCAGCTCATTCCTGCGGAAGTTGGAGGTTCAGTTTAGTTTGGGATCTCGCCATAGGTACTAAATGGTGTATGTTTGCTTTGAAGCACTCGCGAGTCATTTGCTGAACAAGCATCAGAAAAGCACATGCTTAACTTTGGCTCGGGAGTCGGTCGCAATCGCGTGCGCGAGGCTGCGAGGGAGGCGAGGGGGAGACGGCGGCGGATGAGAGGCTTTCGGCGGACAGCAGCGGCGCATGCTTTCGTGCGCTGACCGTGGCTAGACTGAACACAGTTTTGCAAAAAGACTTTACTGACACGGGCATATAAGAGCATCTCAGAGACATCGCTTCATTCAAAAGCTTTGTCTGTTCCTCTAATGTCGCAAGGTGTGCTCTCGCGCCATCATATGCTTGTTTAGATTTTCCTCTTAGTTTTTGGACCGAAAGAGCTACGCGCAATAGCTCAGCAACAGCTCAGCAATTAGCAACACAATGGTAACCCTTCCCTCGTTTCGCGGCGTACTAGGCGGAAACAAACGTTGGACAAGCACCTTTTTATATGCGGGAGCGCTTGTTGCTAAAACAAGCTAACTCTCATAACACAAGAACAATATGGTTCTGATTATATGCTTAAAAATACAGCATGAGGTCATTGATTTCGGCCTCCTCGACAATGTCTAGAAGCCCAAAACAGGTCCGAGGATCACTAATGTCGCATAATAGCTTCTAAAAATAAAAAAAAAAACAAAAAACAAAAAAAGAATATGCAAATAAAATCGTTTTGCTGAAAAAAATTAACCTGAGCGACCACTGTCCACCGCCAGCATGTAAGAGTGCAGCGGACACCTCTAATAGCAGACGGCATGGGGAGGATATTTCGTTGTGATCTCAGCGGTAAGTGGTAGCCGGATTAGCAAGATGCTTTCAAAATAATAAGAAAGAAATATTAAAAATATCTACTACACTGAATGAGCTCAAATTTCGAGGAATAATAATTTCACGTGTGTGGAGTTAAATGCAATAATCAGTTTATGCTCAAATGTTAGGTGTCATTACCCCTTAATTTATTATGAGAAGGCATTTTATGGACACAGCCTGTTGAATTCGGGCACCATTAGGGAGATGCAAAAAGGGAATGCCGACAGAAAAATGTGTGCAGAACACTTGTCTACGTGGAGAATCTGGAGAGTCAAGTTTACTTTCCGGAGCCAAACGTCTAGGTCTTTGGACAGACTTGCAAAAAGGGGTAAAACAAATGACCATCCTTTGCAGATAAGCAAAATGCATTATCATCCACGTATATATACACTTTCATATCCAGTAGGGCAGGGATATCCGCATTAGTAGGCATTTATGGCCATTGTGGCATTAGTTACGGTCTTTAACTGCGATTCAGTGATATTCTTCAGAAAATTGAAAGGCTTTTCTGTAAGAACGGCGACATGCGGTCGAGACCTTTAAAACCGAATCTGTAGGAGATGTCCCAGTGCAACCGTGCTGAACACTGGACGTCTAGGGGTGAGCTCCCGCTCTCAGAGAGGGGGCGAGAGAGAGTGAGAGAAAACTTTATATATACGAAGTAATTATGCCGGTGGTTCACCCAAGTCCCGGAAACCATTGTCAAATACGGTCTTGCAGGCTCGACCATCAGCTCTGTGTGAGCGCCTTCCACTGCTAATGGCTAAGTTCAGTAACCTGTACGTTTTGCGTTGTTCGAGGCAGTCCAAACCACGTACAGGAAATCGGAAATCTCTCCGCAGGCTGGATATGCCGCGTTGCCGTTGGTTACCTTACCGGTGTAACGGAACTAAAGAGAAACAAGAGCTAGAAGAGAGTTGTTTTTTTTTTATTTCGCTACCTTGCCATAAGGCATACTACAGAAAGTCATGCAAATTATTAGCCGCCAGAAACTGGAGAAGGCTTTTGCTTTTAGTGTTGTCCATAAGCCATTCGGGGAAATATTCTTCCCTCGTCGCCGACAGTCCTACTTCTTGAAGAATCCGTGTCCTTGACGCCCTCGTCCCCGCACAAGTCCAGAGCAGGTGGCGAACATTCACCTCTGCAGCCGATGTACAACATTTCAGGCAGGTGGTTGAACCTATGTCTTGGGAGTCCCATCGAGACTTTTCCGACGGGGTAAAGACCGCCCAAGCCCTTATCCTTCTAAGGGATACCTCCTCCAGTCTATAGTTGTTATTAGGGAGGGGGTAAGTGCTCGGCGGGATGAGGGCATGTGTACTCTACCGCAGAGAGGATGCTAGGATGGGGACAACGGAACGGGCATCAAAAGGTATCTTGGTGGGTGGTGGAGTAGAATTTTGAATTTGATGTGTGAAGGTGTCAATTTTTCTCTGCTCAGCGTTCTCAGTATTATCTTGTGTCGAGTGTATCTGGTAGCGTATCTTTTTTAAGTACATAGATCTCCTGTGTTACACGTAGTGTCTTGTCACTCTTTTCAGTTGTTTTATGGTAGCTAAGCAGTCGGCATAGATGTGGGTGTCTGTTATGGACTCTATACATTTTATTTATGGCCTGCATTACATCTCAAGCGAGTCTGGATGTTCTGTTTCGTATTCATTATGTACAATTAACTGTTCGTGAGTCGGGCTGGTGCCTGCTGTTCTGCCGCCATTTTCTTTAATCGACGCGTCTATATATGCAATACAGGTTCCAGGGAGTACATCAACCATAGGCGAGATGCCGGCTTATCTCTACGACATAGCTTAGTCGTTTTGTTAGTCGTAATAGTCGTGAACTCTCATGAAGGGAAGTCAGCCATCGTCGCTGTTTGCCTTGTCACCGCTTTGGTCAAGAATGCCATGGGTATAACATATTTTCGTTTCATATTCCTTGCTGCTTTTCGTTCAGAGCCATCTTGCGGCAAACACAGAAGAACCCCTCCTCGCAATGTGCGGCGCTGCCCCGACACGTGGCGCGCCACTCGCCCCTGACGTTTCGTCGTGCACCCTCACGGGTTGTAGAATCAAGCGTATTTCCTTTCTTTAGATCACTATCTTCGCTCACCCGCTTCTTCCCTTCGGGCCGCGCGGGTACCGGTGCGAGGATGCCCCAATACCCTTGCGTTTAATAAGTTTTTTCGACGAGGTGCAATAACGCTATCGCGTTCCACTCTTGAAGGCGAAGCTGAAGCGTCCTCCAATTTTTTTTTTAATGAGTTCTGTCAGTGTGTTTAAGCCTTTAATGCCTCATCGTTGTCGACAGAAGGTTGTAAGCAGAGGTGTTACGCTTCTAAGAAGAATAAATTAATAAACGTTGTCTCCACGGGGAATCGAACCTCCAATCGGACCTCCACCCCTTGGATCAACAGCCGAGAGCTTTACCGCTGCGCCACGCCCCGGATCGTGAAACGCTCTTCATAATTCCCCTTGTCTACCGTGAGGATGATAGCAGGATTCCGCGAGTAAGAGATACTGTGCCTTTCTTTGCCTGTAATTGATTTATAGAATGCTGGTGAACTTTGATGCCTTCATTGAAACGCTAGTTGTGTTCGACAAGGGGCGCCGATGTACCGTCAGGGCAGGTCTTGACGCCAACAGGTGATTCATGCATATACGAAGCTGAACCCACCGGGTGTCCGATCATGGCGTCCGTGCGGTGCCTTGAAACGGTGATTCTTAGTACCATTTTAAGGGTAGCAACAAGTGAATTCGGGCTAACCGCATGCGTTCTAGTATCCTGGCGTGCACCATCTCAATGTGTAACAGAGACTTTCCTTCGAATTTTCTTCATGTGTCCCAAATTAAAACCTATACTAATGGGGGAATGGTCCCTGCCACACGCATCTAATTCTGCCTGCCGGGGTGCACCAGGGCCTTTCCCCCACGTCAAGTCTGAGTGTGTTCGTATTCGCGGAGCATTAAAATCTCCACCTATTAGTATCGGAGTTCCCTGCTATAATGTGGTCAACCAACGCAATATTAACAACTGCGTTTATGGGACGAGCGTACACTGATACTAGTATCAAGGGCGTTTTGTTTGGGCGCGCGAGTACGGCAACTACTTCCTTCTGAGTGTTACATCACTTGCTCAAGTCAAGTGGCGTTTGGGGAATGTTAGACCTATTATATACAGTAGCTTTTCCAGGAGTTTCCGTCCCGGCTCTTGCTCTTTTATCAGGAAGAAGTTGTTGTTGTTGTGGCTGTAGGAAGAAGGAAAACAAAATGCACGGGCCTGCTACTGGCTCTGTAGCTGAGCCACCTCCGCTGCCTCGTGCGGACAGAAGAGAAAATAGAGAAGAAAGAAAAGGAAGAGGGGGAGAAAGACGCGCGCCGCAATAACGGCCGTCGTCCGCTACCTAAGCGGTGGCGGGTGCAATGACGGCCTACAACAGATAAAAATTCGGTGGCAGGCTAGCACCGATCTGTCCTAGTCCCATCAGGGGAGTCCCTTTTTACGTCAGGAAGAAGAGAGTCACGGGACAAATAGAATTTCTCAGAAGAAGAGAAAGAAGAGCCACAAGCTATGCGCCGCTCTCTCGTGGCTCTTTTTTCTCTTCTGAGAAATTCTCTTTGGGTTGTCAGAAATATTATGAGTGCTTTGGACTGCAGATACATATTTACACTTATCTCTGAAATGTTTGAATCAATATATCGCAAAACTGCTTAAATAGCTTTGCTGAAGAGTACGCCCGACTACTGTGCTGGAGTACCCGGGTTCGATCCCGACCGGCGGCGGCTGCGTTTTGATGGAGGCGAAACGAAGAGGCGTCCGTGTGCTGTGCGATGTCAGCTCACGTTAAATCCCCAGCTGGTCGAAATTACTCTGGAGCCCTCCACTACGGCACCCCTTTTTCTCTATCCACTTTCACTGCCACCTTCCTCCCTTCCTTATGGCGCGGTTCAGGTGTCCACAGAAACCAGTGTGACAGATACTGCGCCGTTCTCTTTCTGTGAACCAATTATTATTATTATTTGCTGAAGTTTCGCATTAATGAGTATTGTAACCGCCTTTAAAATATCTTCATTTATATGTATAACCAAAAAGTTTCTTGGCCTTTTCTCATTGCCCCGCCGGGGTGGCGCAGTGGTAAGACGCCCGACCACTGTGCCGGAGTTCCCGGGTTCGAACCCGACCGCGGCGGCTGCGTTTCGATGGAGGCGAAACGAAGAGGCGTCCGTGTTCTGTGCGATGTCAGCGCACGTTAAAGATCGCCAGGTGGTCGAAATTACTCCGTAGCCCTCCACTACGGCTCCTCTTTCTCTCTTTCCACTTTCATTCCCACCTTCCTCCCTTCCCTTACGGCGCGGTTCGGGTGTCCACAGAGCAAGTGTGACAGTTACTGCGCCTTTCCCTTCCTGTGAACCAATTTAATTTAATTTTTCTCATTCTCTCACTTTTCTTACAGATCACTGACCGACGTTTAGGTTGCAATATACACAAGTGTATTTTTCTTATTTAACAAACTTACGAAGTCTTTTTTGCGTGTGAAAGAAAAAGAAAGCAAAGTGTGCGGCAACACGGAGCCGACAAAGACAACGAAAGCTGTAGAGCGCCGACTGCGGTACGTAAGTTCTCAGCTTTTATTTAAGCCTTTTATTTTCATGCTTGTTTTTCACTCGTAGAGTAGCGGTTAATTGCAGAGCTATTGTTAACCTATATATAAGTGACAAACTTATGATCGAGTCCGTAAACATGGAAATTATTAGCCACGAAGGTCTATTTACCCACATGGTATACTTCTGCCAGACCAGCGACTCGATTCGCGCGCATAAGTTGACGCAAACATATCGCTTCTCTGAGGAGACACTTTGGCGAAGACTGCAGCTTCGAGTATTGCGGGTATATCGGGTGAGTCGTTTTCTTTGAATGTGCAGAAAATTCGCAGCTGATGCTCTGTGAGATGCCCTAAAGGTGTGCCTTTACTTAGCCTACAGTCCGCAAAGTGCAGTGATACCTCGTCTCCTCGCCGCCCTTGTTAAAGCGACACAGGGAGAGCTAACCTCATGCGTAGCTCATTTTGCCGGCACACGTGTGTATAGCGCTCAAGGAGCGACTGAACGACTACCATGAGCCTATGCGTTAGCGTGCGCAGGATGACACACCTGCTACCTTTCTCGAATTTGCAGACTTGCTTCACCGAGTGCAAAAGGTCATAAACTTTAACATGCAGTTTTCACTGAGATTGTTGTTCTTATCTTGATAAAGCTAAAGAAGAGAGGCACAGGTGTGTGATTGTAGCTACACCCGCGGCACTTGCGAGTGGTAGTGTCTTGACGAAGAGAAGGACGGAACGCAGGCTGAACCGAAGGAAAAAATTTCATGCCCGTATATTGAGGGCAATTTCCTTGCACTTTCAGCCATTGACCATCAAATGTTAAAAGGATGGTCCCAATAAGGTGTTGATACTTGGACATTGTTTTGACTAATTAGTAATTACAATATATAGATGAATGCTTGCTGGAGATACTTATCCGTGACAAAAACCAGTAAACACACGAAGGAGCGTACTTTAAAGTAAATTCATTATTCCAGCAAGTTCCGCATAAACACACGAAGGAGCGTAGTTTAAAGTAAATTCATTATTCTAGCAAGTTCCGCATTTTTGAAAGAGTGTAATTTCAAATACAGTACACTTCGCTGCAATCTACAGGAAGCACACCATGGCGGGGAAGTTGGGCAAAATTAAGGTCTTCATGAAACAAAAACGTGCATTTGTTTGGCCCCGCCGGGGTGGTGCAGTGGTAAGACACCCGACTACTGTGCCGGAGTACCCGGGTTCGAACCAGACTTCGGCGGCTGCGTTTCGATGGAGGCAAAACGAAGGGGCGTCCGTGTGCTGTGCGATGTCAGCGCACGTTAAACATCCCCAGGTGGTCGAAATTACTCCGTAGCCTTCCACTACGGCTCCTCTTTCTCTCTTTCCACTTTCACTCCCACCTTACTCCCTTCCCTTACGGCGCGGTTCAGGCGTCCACAGAAACAAGTGTGACAGATACTGCGCCTTTCCCTTCCTGTGAACCAATTATTATTATTATTTGTTTGTCTTCAGCGGTTAAGCCGCGTCACCGTCGTTGTCGTTCCGATGTAACCGAGCGAAAGGGAGTCACGAGCCACGAGGGAGTCATGAGCTAAATGGGATTTCTTAGAAGGGAAAGAACCACAAGCTTAGACCTTTCGCTCATCGGCAGCATGCGATAGTTCACGACATATTGTCCTCTCCGGTCCCGCCACTCACAGCGGTGCCTTTTGAAGAATAATAAACGACGCAACCGATAGAATTACCTCTGCTGTCGCTGTTGCTATGCGAGCGGCTCGAGCAGGGGCTTAGTGCCGCTGACGCAAGAAAACAGGCATAGTACGCTGATATAGATGTGCAGCTAAACGCCTCTCCGAGAAGACCTTTCAAATTGCAATTGCTTGCAGTAACCAATTGCTTAATCATTTGTAGTCACCAACAGCTGTTTATGCCTGCAAGAGGGACTGCTATTCGCGCCATCGAATCTAGAGGCTGCGCTAAACTTTTGCACCAGGGAATATTGTAATTGTTCTCGGAATTTCTTTCACCGACACAACCGCGGTAGTGATCGTGTTTTACTTTAGTGACCACAAAGTGTGTTCTTGACGAAAGCTTCCCACTTCTCCCGTAACACAGAGTGGATGCAAGCATGAAATGGTTACGGGCCTAGCACGTTGTTGGCAGGGGCGAGGAGTGTTCTACTGTGGCGGTAAACCTTGCAAAGCGATTGCTTCCTCCACGACGCTTTCTACCTCTCCCTTCATAAGGCTGCATTGCTTGGCTTAAACAGCTGTGTTAGTGACTGCAGGAGTGTAGAAGTGCACGCGCCCACGCTGACCTGACAAGTATGCAGAAGACGCAACGCGTTCGAGTGCTCCCCGAGTGTGTATATGCTCACGGTTTTTGTTGTTGTGGCTGTAGGAAGAAGGAAATGAAAATACACGGGCCTGCTACTGGCTCTGTAGCTGAGCCACCTCCGCTACCTCGTGCAGACAGAAAACTGATTTATTTATAGGAAGGGAAAGGCGCGGTAACTGTCTCACTTGTTTTTCTGTGGACACCGCAACCGCGCCGTAAGGGAAGGGAGGAAGATGGGAGTGAAAGTGGATAGAGAGAAAGAGGAGCCGTAGTGGAGGGCTACGGAGTAATTACGACCACCTGGGGATCTTTAACGTGCGCTGACATCGCACAGCACACGACGCCTCTTCGTTTCGCCTCCATCGAAACGCAGCTGCCGAGGTCGGGTTCGAACCCGGGTACTCCGGCACAGTAGTCGGGCGTCTTACCACTGCACCACCCCGGCGGGGCATGCAGACAGAAGAGAAAATAAAGAAAGAAAAGGAAGAGGGAGAGAAAGACACGCGCCGCAACAACGGCTGTCGTCCACCACCGACACGGTGGCGGGTGCAATGACGGCCTACAACAGATAAAAATTCGTTGGCAGGCAAGCCCTCGCCGCAAGC
>JAJIZL010122654.1:0-18639 GCA_023969395.1 Amblyomma maculatum
TCGCCATGAATAATGCCAGTGTTGCCTGGATTTTTGCTGGACAGCCGCCCTGAATCCCTAGCAATCCCTAGGTCGGATTGTCCCTAGTTGGGGGCACGGCGTGCCGGCGGGCCACCGCTCATCGCCCGCCACCCACCCTGCTTGGGGATGCCGCCGGTGCCGCGGCGGTGGTTTGGTGCCGTGGCTTTTGTTGTAGTAAACGAGACTGTGCCTGTTGCACGGACGGGTGCGATCGAATTGACTGGTGTGCGCGCCATGAACAACCCTGGCACATCTGCTGCGGCTTCGGTACAGAAAGGTTAGTGCCCGGTCTGTGAAAAGATTTTAGTTGTGGACAAAGCATGTCAATGAAGGTGCCGCCATGTTCAAATTTTAGCTGCCCCTTTTGCGTGCAATGTTCGTGGTTATATGCTGTCCGCTTACCGTTCTTATTTGCCACATACTGCAGGGATTTGTGCCAAGGTATGCACTTGCAGCACGCGCCAATTTAGCACTGTTGAAGGCGAGCACTGCACTGTCTTATGATGCTGCTAACTGGCGCTTGATGCTTTGTCTTCTATCAACCAGATACTCACGGCACTCTTCAGTGATTAGCTGCTTAGGGCGACGAAGCTCATTTTATGCTTTTTACGTTCTTGGCCCCGATTCTCCATACGCTGTTCGTTTTGATCACATCCGGGTGAAGTACTTGCCTATGATATCGCTCGAGCATCACTAGCTTGAAACTAGTGATACATATTGAGCACCAAAAGCTCTAAACTAGCACTGAACCTTTCACAGCTAAAAGCGGCAGCTATATGGATGATATTCTGCGTACCCTTGATGAAATTTTGCCTAGTTTGCGTCGGGTACGACAAAAGGATAAGCTCTGTTGAGACAACAGAAATGATAACGTAAATACCGTTTAGACAACTCCATTGTAGCACGGAGACCACGTAGCGGTGCTTCGAAGTAATGAACTCGCTACTGAACTCCCCTTATGTGTGTGTGATTTTTTTTTCCTGTACCTTTAGTTTCTTACACTCCTTACTAGAGCCCTGCACGGGTTGGATTTTCCAGCCCCTTCCCTGGCCCACGTTTGAAGACCATCCCGGATCCATGGTTCCAAGCCCATCGGCAATGATTAATGGCCCGGACCCGGCCTGCGCTTCGACAGGGCTTGTGCCAAACCTGCAAAGTAAGTCTGAACAGGCGCCTTAAAAATGTATTGCTTAACTAGCACATAACAATAAATCAAGATGAAAGACAAACCTTGCAAAATATTCTTGGTTGAGAAGGGCACAGTTAAAGCACTGACAGAAGCAAAGGCATGGTGAAGAATATTTTGACAAGACATTTTATGTAAAGCTATCTAGCACAATGTACATTTAAAAGGTATGGATTATGGGCATTTTAACTATGACTCCTTATAAGCAATTGGCTCTTGGTGCAAGTTCTTTGCTTTGCTTAATCACCTACAAAAAGACTGCCCCTGGCAACTTTGCCCCAGGAACATGAGTGGGCAAGGGCAGAAAAAAACAAAATTTACATATTCATTGAAGAAATCACAGCCACATTGTCACATCTCTGTGGAGACGAAAAGCGGTAGTGTCTGTTCATTTTGCATGTATATGTTATTGGATATGTAAAGATTCCTAAAGCAATAAGCTCTTATCCTACAGCATTTATTGTAGCGTAGAGACATTCTTTGGGGGGGGGGGGGGGGGGGGAGAAGGGGGGGCAAGCAGACGGTCAGAATTTTTATGAACAGATGGCTGCCTGCCGAGCAGTCAATTGAAGGTCCTTGTCCAGGGGCTGTTATGAGGCTTCAAATGTCCAGCCGTTAGCGGTAACAGAAAGGTTAGAAGCTACCCTCTTGCTCACTGATTTCTGAGAAATCCTAAGCTGATGGTGTTGAGTACTTCAGTAGGCACGTGCTTATGCAAACGGGCTGTGTCATGCATGACAGGTTACAGCACTTCATAACACCTCCATTGTAGTACAGTTCGCTATCGAGTTTTGAGCCTTTCCTTTTTAACTTTTTTCACTTGTTTCATTGAATGCAGCCTGGCATGTTCGTACTAAATTGCTTGGACAAAACACCGAGTGGCACTGATTAAACTCTGTTCATTCTCTGTCATTCTCTCTCTCTCTCTGTCATTCTCTCTCATTCTCTGTCAACATATGTACTAGTAGTGGTTTATTCATAAACCACCGGAATGATTTTAGTGCTGGAATTCTATCTCCAAAAGAAGCCATACACAGCTTTACCCAGCCTGGCCTCGTTCCGCCACTGCAAGCTGCAAGCCCAGGCCTGCATGTCAAGCCCGAGCCAGGTCCAGACCCATAAAAACGGCAATTTTCCAGCCCGGCCCAGGTTTTTGGGCTGCCCGAATTCATGCTCTGCTCCATACACTGTTGAAATTATTTGCCGAGAATAAGTTCTCAGCAGGCAGTACTTTCGTAATCTTTGTTAGGAAGAAATTACATGCCATAATTTTTTTGCCCTGGAAACTTGCTTACACGACTACCTCAAAAATATCACCCAGATGTGTCCCTTGCCTGCAGTCGCTTGCTGTACAAACAGCATTGCAATTTATTTGCTGACACTATGGCGCATGTAGTGCGAAACAAAAGCAGGTCATTATTTGCTAAAAGATGATTGTGAAAGTATGAAAAATTTCAGTCACTGCTATTTTCATGGGAAAATGTCACATGGCCTTGTATAGCCAATTAGGGCCAACTGATGAGAAATTTTTGCTCAAGATTTCTGCCAGCAGAGTAGGCACTGCTGTCATTTCTAATAGCTATTTCGTTCATTCATTTGCAGCGGCACCAACATGTTCTGTTGTCTGTGTTTTGTGCACCCATATTCTGTTCGTTGCTTTAAAACATTTCTGGGTAAGTGCAGTCGAGACCGCGAGCATAGTGTTGGGTGAATTCACCAGGCGGCATGACAAAAGGAGGCAGTGTGATGTAGAGGAATCCACTTGCGCCAAAGACAGAGACTGCAACCATGCCAGACAGGTTGCCAAGACATCGAACGAGAAGCCAGACTAGCCTATTGCCGAGAAGCTTACCAAATGCGGAATCAAGCCAAGACTGAAGCGGCAGCTACAAATGCGGCACCGGCCGATGGCTAATGCTTTTGACTTGGTTCAAAGAGAGCTGAACCTCTGCAATATTTAATATTTCATAACAAAGGCTTCAAGGATTTGCCTCAAGTGATTCCAGGTAGCCCTGCATGCACAAACCTTTGTCACGGATACACCTGCAAGAAACAAATAGTGGTGCGTAATTGCTCCAAGCGATGTTCTCTTTGTTTTCCTTTTTAACTTGATACCATAAAAAGCACCCTGTGTGGCAGCACCTGCTGACTTGGTCATGTCATGTAGCCTTGTGTTGTCACACAACCTGACGGACAGTCATTGCAGTGCTGCGTCACCTTCCTGCCACTTGCCAGATACATGCCCATAATTTTTCATGGATGCCAGATTTTCTGCAGTATGGGACCCATCACAATATTTTTTTGTTGCCAGATTCCAGTAGTGCAGTGTTTCGTGACTTTTTTGTCACTTGTCCGGCAGCAAGACACATTTATTGCCGAGATATTTCGATTTGAAGTTGAAGAGGTCTGTTTTCCTTCCAAGGGATTTAGACTTGCGAAAATGACGCAAACGATGGTGTAAACATAGACTCCGTGATTCTTGATGCATAGCGAGCAGTGCAATCTAGCAGCAGCTGAAATTAAAGCTACAGTTCGCCAAAGCCGTCTATTTGTTTGCACCAGGCATAGATCCTGAGCTTGACTGCAAAGTTCTCGCAGTGAATCTTGACCTTGGCACCCACAGAGCATGCGGTGCTTTTTAGAGTTGAGGTCACTTGACTAACAGGATAGAATGTACGAGTGCCGGCGTGGCGGCAAAGTTTGTAGCTAGCGAAGCTATGGATGCGGCCACTGACATTGCCCAGCTACCATCACGAGTGACGAGTAAAGACTGCTACAGATGGTCTTTTTTGAATAGCAGCAAGGGGTGAACAATGCATTGTGGCAGAAAGTTAAAAGAAAAAAGGGGTACACAGGGCCTGTTTTGCTCAATTTATTTAGTTTCCTTCACTATTGTATTTCTTAATATGAACCAACTGAGCTCCCTTTCACTCAATGCTTCCTTGCGTGTCTACACCTTATGTGGTGTACTCTAGCGTCGCTGCCCTGCAGATGGCAAACTGATGTGCCATTAAGGTCTGTGCATGCACGCTGGGACAGCAGAAAATAGAGAAATAGAAATATTACGAGATAGTTTGGCAAACTCCTATGCTTATCATAGATATGAGACATCGGTGACACTATCAACAGCCAGCAAAAGCATTCAGCACACTTGGGATGCAATTGTTTAGCGGTGAGTGAAAAATGTGTGTAAAAAAATGCAATTGCACTACACAAGTAATGTAATGCGCGAGGTCTCAGCTGTTCGTGTGGCGCAATGGCTAAGACATTCAGTTAAAACTCCAAAAGACTTAGGATTAAATGCCTTTCGAGGCTGGTCTTTTTTTTTTTTTTTTTTTTTTTTTTTTAAGCACCCATGCCATTTTAAATCTTACTTTTTCCAGCCTTCCTTTTCTTTCCCAGCTCCACTCAGGTCTGTGGAGGTTTATTCTGCCCAGTAAGTTATAACAATCCTGTGTGCATTTCATACCAGATTTTTCAATAGAGAAGCGCTTACTGAGGCATGAACTTCATCAGAGGAAAACTCTGCTGCTCCGCACTTGTAAACCAAAGCATGTATATCAAAAATGAAACCATGTGGTGATGCCAAATGCATAGCTGTGACTTCAAAGAACCAAAACATACCAAAACGAAACTGACTGCCTGTGGCACTGCCAAGCGCAAATTTATTTTTGGCTTCCATTATTTAGCCTGTCTTTTTGCCATTTTTGAAACAAAAGTTAACAATTCAAACATGCAACCGTAATACATGTTAGGCAGCCTCCGGGATCCCTTGCATGCCATTGTGCATGCATTTGCGATTTCTGTATTTCTGCAATGCCTGCATTTCTGTTCTCTTTTTTCTACCTTATAAGAGTTTTGTTTTCATTGAAAGTGGTGTTTTTGTGATTAGGAGCCAGTATACCATAGCTGCAAGCCTACTTTTTCTTTCAGTGTTCCTTTAGCACTACTTGCAGGTCTACTGCAGGTCTTTCGTATTGCACTCTGAACAATTTTTTACCCATGCTTTTCATTAAGATTTTCGAAGCATGATGGGTTGTAGCGAATGGATTTGATTGCACCTGAAAACTTCAAACACAAATTGAGAGCCTGTAATTTTTTGCTCACTGCGTGTTCTTTGCGAATGATGAATTTGACCACTTGCTTCACGAGGGAAAGCTCGAGGACGTTGAAGCTACTTTGATTGCCCGTCACTAGGCACAGTTATAGCAGTCTCGTAGCTCACTGGGTGCATGAGGTATTTGAGGTTACTACTCGTTATCGCCATAGACACCAGCAGGCTCAGCATATGTATCTAGGCATGCGGCTTCTTGTTGGTTGACCCCTTATCATTTATACTGCGCAGTTTGTTGAAAAATGGAAGCGTACAAGTTGACACAGGAAATGAAACGCCATGCAGTCCTCATCGCACTGGCCGTGCGCCACAGCGACTTGGAAATTGCCAACTTTCTGAATGTAGCGAGGTCTTTTGTTAACAAGGTGCGAACAGAACTGATGTGCTGTGACGGTGACGTGGCATCTGTGGCGAAAAGGAAAAAGCACAGTCAGCGGTCAGATGTCGTCAGAACACCTGATTTTCTTCAGAGGCTGCAAGTCGTTGTGAGTGACAACCCAGAGAAGTCAATGTGGGACATTGCAAAGGAGCTCGATGTGTCGTAGAGTCAGCTGCCAGGCTTGCTGTGCACGAGGACGTGAGGTACCATTTCTGTGTCATGAGGAGGGCGCAATTCTTTTCTGGTAAAGGTCGGGAGAATTGTCTGCTCTGGTCCAAGCGCTTGCTAGGCAAGCTGAAGAGCCTGGAATGCTTTTTTTTTTCTTTCAGATGAAAAGAACTTCGATCAAGACCAAAAAGCTAATTGCCATAATGAAAGATGGCTTTACGGAAGCGCTAATGAGGTGCCGACAGCATTGCACACAAAATTTCTGTCTGTGATGGTGTCAGCAGCCGTCGGCAACAAGGGTGATGTCATGCTGCCACACTGTTTTGCAGAAGGACTCCGCGTTAATGCTGCCGAGTACGCAGAGGTGCTTGCCACCGTTGTGAAGGCCTGGACTGATACTGTTTCGAAAGGAAAACCTTGTGTCTTTCAGCAACATTCGGCTCTCGCCCACACCGCCTGCGTCACCCACGACTGGCTGGCCAACAACTTCCAATAACCACATCACTCCCAACTTGTGGCCTCCTAGTTGTCCAGATTTGAAATCACTGGCGTCGTTGAGAGAGAAGCCGACAAAAGGCCACATAATACAAAAAACTCTTAAGGTCGCCACTGCGAACTCAATGGGCAGTACCTCTAAGAACCACCTGATCCGTGCATGCAGCCATTTCCGAAGCCGAATTGAATTGGTTATTGCTGCAAGTGGCGCATTCATTGAGTAATGTGAAAATAAACAGTAAGAGAAATATCTCCTAAAGTTTGGTGAAAATATATATATATTTGCTGGAGATATTCTCTGCCTGAAGCCAACATTGCATCCTCAAATGCCTCGTGCACCCGGTATATTGCAAGATATGTGGCTCGAAAGTTCAGGCACAAATCAAAATGTAGTACTTATTCTGTATCTAATTTTGAGCAAATTATGTGTGCAAAAAAAACAAAAAACAAAACGAATTCATCTCAAATTTTGACCACCGAAGTCTTCTTTATACGTCTGCAGAGCTTGCAAAGCTCGTAAACACGCTGGAAAATTCGATTTCTTTAAATTATTTATTTAATTTCAATAATTGAGATTAAGACAAGCAACATTCATAATTTTGCGATGTTTTTGAAAAGCCCAGAGGTTCCCGAGCCTGGATATTCTGCCCATGACAGAAAAATTACTCTTCGCATAGAGAAGTTCTACGTCCAGATGAGGTTCTGTTTTTATGTGAAGTCACTAAACTAAGAGCAGAGCTCTAAACCAGAGCAGATAATGCACCTGAAAGTGAGGAGATGGAAAAAATTATATTCTAGGGCTCTGTTTAATGACTCTGCCCGCGTCCTGTGTATTATTTTCAAATTTAGCAGCTTAATTCATTCACGTGCTCGTAGTTCAGTGACATTTTCATATAATTCTGTAGTGTTTCTTATGTTGGTACCATATGCTTGAACTATTTATATTCACTTAAAGGGGTCATGACAGCTAAAATTTGAGCATAAACTGATTATTGCATTTCACTCCATTCACGTTAATTATAAGTCCTCGAAATTTGAGATTTCAGTGCAGTAGATAGTTTATAATGAATTTTTATTATTAATAGCGAAAGCAGCTTTATGGTTTGGCAACCTTGGGCGCTGACGTCACACGATATCATCCCCATGTTTTCTGCTATTCATGGTGACTGCGGCACTCTTGCATGCATGCCGTGGATTGTGGTCACTGAGAGCCTTTTTCTTTCTTCAGCAAAAATATTTCATTCGCATATTTTTTTTTTTACTTTGGCAAGCCTTCACTATAGTGTGCAACCTTAGCGATCCTTGGACTTGTTTTGGGCTTCGTCTAGAGATTTTCGAGAAGGCCAAAATAGATGTGCTCATGCTGTATTATTTAAGCATACAATCTGAAGCACATTATTCTTACGTTTTGAGAGTTAGCTTGTTTAGCAACAAGCGCTCCCATATATAAAAAGGCACATGTCCAACGTTTCCTTCCTGGTCTTAAATCGGTAACCAATCAGCAACACAGTTGATATGAATCGAAGTTCAGTTTACATCCGGCTTCCGTTTTGGTGAGCAGTCAAGGTCGACAAGTCTCGTTCTGAATGAGGCCAATTTGGGAAAGCGACCCACGGTTTGCCTTTGCAAGTGTGAACATCGGTCAGTCTGAGCGGTTCCTTAATCGCACACCCTTTGCAATCCTCAATCGTGAATGGGCCTTTAAACTGCACGCTGGTCACATGTTGGTTACAGTCAGTCTGCAGTAAAACATCTTCAGAACACAGCGGGCCTGTTTGTAAGCAGCACAATTTCTGCTGCCAAGAAGGGTAGAAAGGCCTTTATGACTTATTGGAGATTTAATTGACCACATGCTCTGAAGTTTCTTCAAAAAGCCGATATTTCTTTTATAAAACATTAACATTTCTGCTCCATAGCTGTTTCAGAACGTCTGTCCTGCTTTCTGCTCCATTTAGCTGCTCCAAAAAGCATATTTGCTTGCTCCAAGAGCTGCTCTAAACACCTATTTTGGCCACGCACACATGGTACTGCTTTTCACGAGCCCCTGTCCAAAAGTGCTGGAAGAAGACAATAACGATGCTATTTTGGGGCCTACTTCACGCAACTTCAGCACTCAGACTTCGACTACCTTGAAGGAAAGTCATCCTTGCCACTTAAGAGTGTTCAAACGTGGACTAGCCTCCCTTGCGCTTTATAATGGCGTTCACACCCTGACCGCCTACTTACTTGACCCTGTGGGCCTTCTCGATGAAATCCTACAGGCACCTCATGATGAGCCCACAGCTGGGCATCTAAACTTTATTTTACTCTGAGTCGCATTCAGGTTAAATAATATTGGCCCATATTGGCCTCGTCTATCTGCTAATGTCACGCACTATGTCAGGAGTTGCTGCGACTGCTAACGCCACCGAACACTGCTAACAAGACTGCAGGATATACAACCAAACCAATCACTTGCGAGGCCATTCCAACAGATCGGCATGGACTTACTAGGTCATTTCCCGACATTGACATCTAGCAACAAGTGGATAATAGTAGCAACTGACTACCTGACTCGCAACGCCGAAGCAAAGGGCCAAAGGCTTCTTCAGACTAATTATCGTTGTAGAAAGCGAGAAGCACATCATATCTGTCGTGTAAAAAACCCACTTCTCGTTGTCCGTGGCATTGTCCTCCTTGCATGCATTAACAGTCAGTCGGCCTGAAAGTTAAGCCGATGTAACTAGTTTCTCGCTTTAATGTCAGCACAGTAGCCTGCCGCGCTGTTGCTGCCGGCTAGGAGCGGAGAAGCAGGTCAACTCCATTCCACCTTGTGTATGGCAGGGAGCCCGAAAATTCCAAAAGTACTGTGGAATCTACACTGCAGAAGTGCGAAAGGCTGAGCGTTGCTGGTGCACACGGTGCATCCGTTTGCTCTCATTATCATTATTAACTAAATGCACCGTTGTCATTGTCATTATCACTAATTGCAGCGTCATTGTCAGCGCTACTATCGTCGCATGTGAGACAACCGCAAGCTTGCCTTGCAGTGCCGGCTGAGCACTTCGCCATAGATGGTCCAGCGAGGTATAAAAGTACATCGTACTCAAGTGCTCCAACACCAGATGGATGCTTTGAACGCGAAGGTTGGCAGAGGAGTACGGAATTCCACAAGCCGGCCTGTTGGAGATATTCCAGCTTGCGTGGAGAGAGCAGATCCATAACCAGGTTTGGGAAGCAGAAATGAAGAGATGGCACAGCGAAGCACGGGCGAAGTCATCCCTGGCGGTGGACTCCAGCACAAAACACACGATCGCTAATGAGAACATCTATGACAACACACGAGACAGCGGACGGCAGCGGGTTACTCTGCGAGGCACGGTGTGGTTTTCTGCGCACAAGTGCTCCGAGTGCGACGCAGCCGATAAAACCATACAGCATGTTGTGATCGAGTGCCCGAAACTGTGGCCCTCCCCCCCTACAACTGCGACATCAGCACTGATGGAGACTCTTTCGACAGCACTTGGTCTGCAGTCGATGTCACCACCCAAAGAGCACACCCTGGGTAGGGCAGTAGAGGTGACAAAGCACCGCCTTGACTGGTGGCGTAAACGAAAAGATTGTTGAAGGACTCCCCCCTTTTCCTTCCTCATTTCTTTTTTCTGGACTTTTGACCAATGCACAGCAGTTGGTATTTTGTTCTTTTTCTACTCCTTTATTTATTGGCCTAATGAAGAACTCTGTGATCCCTCGCTACAAAGGGGAGTGGCCGCATTAGCATCACGCAGACAAGGAGAATTATGATGTGTGTTTTAACTCATCCTCATGATAAACAAGGGCCCGCCGGGGTGGCGCAGTGGTTACGGCGCTCGACTACTGTTCCCAAGAATGCGGGATCGTAACCGGGCTTCGGCGGCCGCTTTTCAATGGAGACGAAAACAAGGCCGCCTGTGTTCTATGCGATGTCAGTGCACGTTAAAGAACCCCAGGTGGTCGAAATTTCCGGAGTCCTGCACTACGGCATCTATCATAGCCTGAGTCGGTTTGGGATGTTAAACCCCGCAAACCAAACCAAATCACTGTAGACAAGATATATGTGCAGTTCACAATCCCGGGCGTGGCGCAGTTGGTTAAAGCTTAGGCTGGCGATGCGAGGGATGCAGGTTCGATTCCCGGTGGATGCAGGATTTTTACCTTTCCGATGACATTAGTTTCGGTTTCAGGTGATGTAATTTGATTGAAAGCTATATTGTGACCGAACGAACGCCGACAGTATGAGTCATTAAAGCGCAGCTGCATCACTTTTTGAGAATTCCGCGACATTCAAGAATTTGACTCTCCATAAGCTGTCGGTAATGCTTGCAAAGTGTTTGTGTGCTATCTTTAAAACTGATGAAGTAATCAACGATTACAATTCGAGCTTCTCCTCACAGCACTGAAGGACTGCGTAGAAGCTCAATGATGACATCACGGATGGTAATATTTTTTCTTTACGTTACCTTCGCCCACATCATGCGGTGCCTTTTTTGATGCCATCAAACAATGTTTCTGGGCCTTCAATTTTGGTAGCCTTGTTTTTACTTCTTCCAACCAAGCCATTCTATGCGGGAAACATACTGGTGCCGTCAATGATGTCATTATGTGCCCCCCAAGCGTCTCTGTGTGGTGAGGAGAAGCTCGATAGCTGAAGCGGTTTAAATCGCTATTTGTGCCATTGTTTGAAATGCTAGCGCGAAGATATCTTGCATGCTTAACCTGGAAGCTGTAATCATTTGATTCCTTGAAACTCATCAAAATCTACAACCGGTGCAGTTTCCCTTTAAAGGCTTTCGCCTTAATACAGCACTCGATGTCATGCTGATGCCACATGTAACGGAAAAGGACAGCCTCAGTGTCACTGCCTACCTTCAGCGTGCAGAAGCAGCCTGACGACTTGCCCAGCTGCGCATAAAAAGCCAGCAAGGCACCAATGCCTAACGTAACCTACAATGACAATGAAGATTACAAGCCAGCAGACCGACTCTAGGTTTGGATGCTGAATCACCATCGTGGATTTAATGAAAACCATAAATTTTATGCTGCTGTTTCCGCAAATCAAGTTCACTCATCTAGATGAAATGGGCTATGGAATTGTCCCCAGATGCTGCTGACAGCACCCCAGGGGTGATACATGTCCAGAAATTGTATGTTGTGTGCCTAAAGCCCTATTATAACTGATGGGCACTGTGTTTATATTTTGCTTATTTTTGCCTACCTTTCTATTCAATGTAGAGCATTGGGCCGATGCTTCTTTGAGGGGGAAGTCATACCGCAAAGCTTTTTTTTTCACGCTTTACGCCACCTGGACGCAGCTTTTACTCTTTTTGTTGTACAATTATGATGCAGAGAGATTTACCTCGAATAATTGCCACAACACAACACTGCTTCTACATTGTTCTTGATCATTGTACTTGGCAGGTTTACCTCCGTTTCCTTGTTGCCTTTAAACTGAGCACTGGGCATTCTGTTGTTCGATGACCAGTGCCTTTGTCGTGATTGGCACCTTGTTGCAACGAAATAAACTCTGAAAGTGAATCCAGTCTGCAGATAATGCTGTCAAACAGAGTACTGAGTTCTTTTTGGCTGATAGTAAATGATGGAATAAGAACACATGGTTGCAAAGAGCATATGTAGGCTCTTGAAGAAGTTACCTGTGCTCCTTCTGCCATTAGCTTGTTAATCGGTGTGATGAACCACTAGTTTAAGAAACACTATCACCAACCAAATTATTTATTAGAACCCAACGTTTCGCAAACAACTCGGTCCCTTCCTCAGGGGCGACTAAAGTTCGAGGCCCGCAGTAGCAGGCAGCGGCCTATGCTTAGCCGATCTGAAGAAGAATGGCTATACACGCGCTTTTATTCCAATGTGCTTTCCGCCGTCGAGCTAGCAGGACAAGAGCATCGGTCAGCGCGGAAACGACGAAGCGCACTCGCATTGTGCTCCCATACGTGGCGGGCACCAGTGAGGCGCTTGCACGCATCCTGCGCAAACACGTCTGTGTGTCGCACAAACCTACCTCAACAGTCTGCCGTTTTCTGCCGCTACCAAAAGACCGTATTCCTAGAGAAAAATAACCAGGCGTTATTTATAAAATCTCGTGCTCAGAGTGCTCTGCCTCTTATATCGGCGGAACAAAAAATCTGTCTGCGCATATTGCAGCACAAAAATGACGCCCGGCAATTGAACTCGAAAAGCAACCCCCCTCGCCGAGCACTGCGAATGCGTCGACCACAAAATCGCCTTTGACGAGGTGAACATACTTGATGTGGAGACCAATCCTTTCAAAAGACGTCACGTCTTTTTTCGGTTCATCCGGCTGACAGCTGCAGCAGTGAACAGGAATCTGGGGACGCTACCCTGGCTCTGCTACACAATTGGACTTCGCCACGTGTGCCTGCTACTGCGGGCCTCAAACTTTAGTCGCCCCTGAGGAAGGGACCGAGTTGGACCCGAAACGTCGGGTTCTAATAAAAAATTTGGTTGGTGATGGTGTTTCTTAAACTTTTGTTTCAAGTACCCAACCAGGCGGAGTTACACCGAAGATGTTCTCGTTCAAGTCAATGAACCAATAGGAAAAGCTTTAGGCCTTTCCAGTGACAGGCATCGTAAAGAACCAATGAGTGCGGAGGACAAGTCTATTTGCCATGTTTGAGCCTAGTCAGAGCCTCTATGAAGGCACACAAAGGACAACTTGATAAGAAGTTATCTAGCTCATTTTGGATATGTTGACATTCATCCAGCAGTAGTTATGGCTGACTGCATGGCAGTGTAGCCTAGCCTCTGAAATCTGCTTCCAAAAATTGATGTCAACATACGCAGTTTACTTGTGCAATCCGTTGGTGTTGGCAATACCTGTACTTTTTTTTTTATTTTGTATTTTCCAGTCTACAAGAGTTCTGTTTCTTGCTGTCTTTTTTTGAGACTCACTTTTGACAACTTGCAAAATCTTTCTTTTTGCAGAGTTCAAAGACTGGAAGGACCATATAGAAATCTGTGAAGTGGCTCATTTTGTTAGTGGCAGGAATGGCTCATCTGCATACCATGCAGGTTTTTGCAAATGCACATCTGTTTGTTAGCCGACTTTGAAAAATATGAGGGCTAAGGAACCTGTTCCACATCATGTTCAAAATAGGCTGTGCTTATATGCCTAAGCTGCTTCTGACATTGCCATGGTGCTTTTGATTTTGTATACAAATGCTATCTGAATAAAAGGTGCCTACGTATTTTGTATGTTTAATGAACTCAAGCATGTGATGGCTCACATGCATGACATTGTTAATGATGGTCCCCAAGATACACAGCATTTAATTGATGCTAATTATATGGAGTTAGCTGCATGTTAACCCTGTAACCGCCAAATTAAAAAACATACTAACATCGGCAGGTTTAGTTGTAATGTTTTTCATACCATTCTAATTCTAAAAAGTTTCCTTCATTAGTAAAGCATGCTGTCACTTCGCCATCTTTGTTTTGTTTTTTTTTTACCAGTGTACGCACATCGCAAACGGGGTCAGAGTAACTGTCAGGTACAAATTCTAGATTGTCAGTGAAGCTGCTGTCTGAACTACTTTATGAAAGAGCTCTTTTTTGTTGAGGCATCACCGCCACCGGCACTCTTTGTGTGTGGCACTATCATAAAATGACTTTTGTCATGCCAAAAATGTGTGCTAGACTGAAATGTGCATTTTTTTTCCATGGATAACTATGGCTCTGTAGAGTTGAAAATGCAATCAATGTATTTACCAGATCTATTCCTTTTTCATTGGCAGTGCAAGCAATGTAAGAGCAGGTTGGACAAGTGCCACTTGTCACTGGCAATACTGGCACAATTGCCAATGACAAATGAAGCTCTGAGATAAAGGACTAAGCCAGCATATGGTTTTGTGGATGCGGAAAGTTATGTGTAGTTAGTCAAGTTTGTACACAGTCGTCTGAAAGATTCTCAACATTTTTACAATGATTATTGCAGACCTGCAATGAGACACTAGAATATTCACTTTTACATAGAAAAGTGATGCTGCTTCAATAGAGGCAATATGCGAAAATGCCCGTATGATATGCAGCAGTATTAGTAGTGCACAATAAAGGTTCCCAAGAGGCTAAAATTGTGGCCCTCCTACAGCCTGGAAATAAAACCCCATATACTTTGCTGATATGCACAGAAATACTGCCTGTTGATAACTAGACATACGCTGCACCTACCTCCACCATATGTGCTTGCCTTGGATTGCAATGCCTTATGTAACGTGCACAAAGGGATTGTACTTTATTTTGCAATTAATTTCGCATGTACATTTTGGTGAACTGTCTGCAGCCACACGGCCTGCTTTTGAGCTGCATAGATTGTTTTCTCCTCATGGAAGTTTACAGTTGACAAGTGTTCTGTTCGGTTTATGGGGTTTCATTTCATTTCATTTCATTTATTAACCTTAAAGGCCCCTTTCGGGGTATTACATAAGGGGTGGGGTAGACAATCATAAAATATTGCACTTTTTTTTTTTTTTACAGATTTTCACGTGATAAACACATTTCAATGTTGGCACTGAAGGATGATGGACAGGTGATGGTAACGACGGAGTGGGATAGGCCGTTCCAGTCTGACGCGGCTCGTGGAAAGAAGGAAGACGAAAAGGTTACGGTACGGGCGCGTGGACGAGCGACTTGAAGTGGGTGGCCGGTGCGATGGGAAATGCGTGGCGGAGGTGCGCAGATGTATGGTTCTTGGCGGAGTGAGCTGTAGTAGAATTTGTGGAAAAGGGATAGGGTGGCGATGCGGCGACGGAAAGAAAGACTTCGTATGTTAGACTGCGATTTCAAGGATGATACACTGACTTCGTATGAATACTGCGAGTGAATGAAACGAGCTGCGCGATTTTGGATGGCTTCAAGTGCATCGATGAGGTATCCTTGATGGGGGCTCCAAATGGGGGACGCGTATTCAAGTTTAGGTCTTACCAGTGTGTTGTAGGCGAGTAATCTTACATCTGTAGGTGCATGACGTAAATGGCGCTTGAGGAATCCTAAGGTTTTATTCGCATATGATATCATGTTAGTAACGTGTTCGCGCCAAGATAAGTCATGACTCAATATGACACCCAGGTATTTATATGAGTGGATGAGCTCTATTGAAGTATTAGCAAGCCTGTAAGAGAAAGAAAAGGGTTGATGTTTGCGGTGAAACGAAATGAGTTTGCATTTGTTTGGGTTAAGGGTCATTAGCCAATCATCGCACCATTTTTTAACGCGGTTAAGATCATCCTGAAGGGCATTTTGGTCGGAGATGTTATTTATTGAGCGGTAGATTACGCAGTCGTCAGCAAATAGACGGATATTACATGAGAGGAGGGCTGGTAAGTCATTTATATATATTAAAAAGAGGAGAGGGCCTAGGACAGAGCCCTGGGGTACACCTGAGGTTACAGGGACGGAATTAGAACACTGATTATTAATAGAAACTGTCTGCGAGCGGTACGCAAGGAATTCTTGGATCCATTTTAAGATGTTAGGGTGCAGGTTCAGTTGTGAAAGTTTGAGCAGTAAGCGTCGATGGGGAACTTTATCGAATGCTTTAGCAAAATCTAGAAATATGGCGTCTGTCTGAATATTCAAATCAAGGTTAGCGTGTATATCATGGAGGAATACTGCGAGTTGTGTGATGCAAGAATAGGTTTTACGAAATCCATGTTGCGCAGGGTGAAGGAAATTGTTAGTATCCAGAAAATGCATGATTTCAGAATAGATAATATGCTCCATGATTTTGCATGGTACACTAGTGAGCGAAATAGGACGATAATTTAATGGTGAGTTTTTGTTACCGGATTTGTGTACTGGAACGACCTTTCCCTTGCTCCAATCATCTGGTATTGTGCCTGTGGAAAGAGACTGAGCAAACAGTAGCGATAAATATACAGCACAAACATGCTTAATGTTCTTTAAAAGTTTAGAATTTATTTCATCAGTGCCTGCTGATGATGAAAGTTTAATTTTATCTATTACGCAGAGTATTCCATTAACAGAAATATTTGGGATAGGCATAGTGTGAGCAATGATAGTAGGTAGAGTGGGTAAGGGCAGATCAGGCTCGCTCGTGAAAACGGAAGAAAACGCAGCTGAAAAGATGTTAGCACATTCGGTATCACTAAGTGGTTCGCCTGAGTCATTATTGAGTGTAATCGAACGCGTGTTTTTAGGGTTTAAGATTTGCCAGAACTTTTTTGGGGTTGTGTTTAGGATTTTGGTCAAGTCATTATGATAGAAGGATCGCTTAGCGTTTTTAATTGCTGTTAAATACAAGTTATCGGCGGCATAGTATTTATCCCATGCGCAAGTACTCGGATTCTTTCTAGCTATCCGGAATAGGCGTTTCTTCTTATTCTCAAGTTTTTTTAGGCATTTTGTGAACCACGGCTGGTGGTGATTATCATGGAATGTAGTTTTCGGGATATATTTGTCTGCGAGGAAGTTAAGCTTCTGTCGGAATACTGACCAGTTTTCCTCGAGGGATCGGCTATTAAAGGCTGCTTTATAAGATGGGAAATAGGTGCCGAGCTCGCTCCGCAATGCTTCGTAATTGCCTTTATCATATAATCGGATAGTCTTTCCCGGATTGTGGCGCGGTGTGGGAATAAAATTAAATTCTGTGTGGATGACTTTATGATCACTAATTGCCCGTAAATAAGTAATGGACGAGCAACTTTCGGGATGACTTGTTAGTATTAAGTCTAGGATGTTTGCAGATTCATTTACTACACGCGTAGGTTCTAATACTAGCTGGGTAAGATTAAAATTAGAACAAATATCGATGAATTCATTAGTGTCAGCTCGGTTATCTACGGAATGAGCCAAGTTATTCCAGTTTATCGTCGGGTAATTGAAATCCCCGAAGAGTATAATGTGAGCATTCGGATACTGCTTAGTTAATTTAGCTAATATGATATTTAGCTGCTGGCAAAAATTGGGGGTCTTGTGCGGTGGTCTGTAGCAGACACCCAGCAGTACTGAGTGTGGTGCTGCTCGGCAAATGAGCCAAATTATTTCGAGATCGGATGAAGTGTCTATATTAGTGCATGATAAATGATTGCTCGCCGCTATCAAAACGCCTCCCCCTCGTGCGTGTTTGCGGTCTGAACGGAAGAGAGTGAAATGCGGCAGATCAGCAAGCACCTCATCATCACCAATGTTATCTGTCAGCCAAGTTTCTGTTAAAACCAGCAAGTTACTATCGGATGAAAGCACCAAGTTTGATATGAGATCCCGCTTTGGAATAAAACTGCGTATGTTAGTAAAGATTGCTGAAAACGAAAGATTAGCACGGTGACATGTTCGGGGGCGTGGCTGTTTTGAATGTTTTCGTCGTGATTGCTAGATTTCTTTTACTGTCTGCTCAGTCTCGTCGAAAAAATAGCGTTTGGGGCCTACATGGAGGGTTTTATAGCGCAAGGAAAATTTAACCTTCTTTGATTTGGCAAAGGCGACAAGTTGTTTCCTAACATCTTGAACTCGGCGGGAGAAATCCTCGCCAATGCTAAAGTCAGTGTCTTTTAGTTTGCGGCCGTTTGAGAGGATCAGTTGCTTAGTCTTAAAATGGGCAAGCTTTACAATTATGGGACGCGGACGTTCCGTACTGTGACGACCAAGACGGTGCGCACGTTCAATATCTTTACTGTCTAATGTTAAATCCAGGGTATCGGAACAATGGTGAATAATGCGTTCTTCAGATTCGACATATGTTTCGGATGGTGTAGGATCCGGAAGGCCATAAAAAATCAAATTGCACCTCCGCGAGCGGTTCTCGGCGTCATCAATTCGGTCCTCCAGATCCCGCACCAGCCTAGACGTCTCCTCTGCGGTACTCTGTACATTTTCTACGTCTGTTGACAAAGTTTCAAGTTTTTGATAATGAATTTCTAAAGCGGCAATCCGTTGAATTAAATCGCTAATAGTCTTCTCTGTTGTCGTTAGCTTGTTTTTAATGTCCTGAACGTCACTGATTAGAGTAGCCTGGCCAGAGGACAACGTCTTTAGTTCAACAAGCACCTCCGTAGTAATATCAGGCCCCGGATTCATTTCTATATCCCCAGATAACAATAGCAAGTAACGTACAATTTCCAAACAATTAATAGCGACGTCGACACAACACTGTGGGCTCGGAAGCTGTACCAGAAAGTAATTGCTAGTTTTCTTTGCATATAAAGCGTATGGTTTACTGACCTGCATTAGGAACAGAAGCGGATTAGTGGCCTGCATCTTGGTACA
>JAJIZL010122655.1:0-50695 GCA_023969395.1 Amblyomma maculatum
TCTCTCTCTCTCTTTCTGTCGCTGGGGTCTCTAAACAAAACCTGCTTATGTCGGGTAATTTATAATTTCCTGCATCATTTAGCATTCCTCGTTTCTCTTTCTCCATATGTGGAGGGGTTGACGACCGGACTTTTTTTGTCGTATGTAATGCTTGCCAAAATGCAGGAAAGTTGAGCCTCAAACTTATCGAGACCGCTGTGCTTCCATTAAAAAATAAGAAACCGTTTGAAGGTACTTATTTCCTCTCAAAAGTGCCGCCGACGATCACGTAGGGCCATAAAAGTAAAGAGCACGTGAACGCATTCAGCTTCAAAGCCCGTTATGATGGGAGATGTTCTGCATTGACTCCTTCAGGTAAAACAGTGAGGATGACATGGAAATGCAAACATGGGCAGCATGAAATAAAAGAGCAACCGGGAGAGGGGAGGCAGTTCCGCGAAGTCTGCTGAACAAACACGCCGCCGACTGAGCGCCCGACTGACGCGGAACGGGCGGCGCTCCTCGCCCATATCGGCGGCGCGGTGCGGGCGCAGGGGTGTTTATGCCGGCGTCGTCGGAATGAGAACAGCGTGTGCGAAAGGAAGAGCGGCAGACGAAGTCGTTTACTCCAAGAGGATTTCTACGGCGAACGCGCCCCGCTGATCTCAGGAATCGGTAGTAAACTCTCGACGGCCTAGAGACGCGCCCGGTTGCAGCGAAGTGTGGAGCTCGCCGACTGCCAGTTCGATTCCGCCCATGAACGTGTGAGAGATCGTTCGATGCGTTCAGCTCAATGCTTAGAGTACATTTCTCGTCTTTACAGAGCATCCGCTCTCTGCCGCTATACTAGTGTGAATATTCTGCAGCGTTTGCAAATAAAAAAAAAAAAAGTTCATAGTTTATGAGAAAGACGACATTGGGTTATTTTCTTCCCACAAAACATTTGTGCCGCCTGCACGCCCAGAAGCGGCGCAAACCATCAGAGCGAATCGCCAGTCTTGCCTCATGTGCTTGCAGACTGAATTACGTGTCTAGCTTTTAGATAGCAACTTATGTTTCTCATAAAGGGCAGGGTTAGCCGATCGGCGTTCATCATCATAGAAGTTGCCGGTTATTCTTGCTGAAACAAAAACTGCACAGGGTTCTTCCGCTGTAAGGGGGTAGCACCGCTGTAAATAAAAGTAAATCGGTTTATCAGAAGGGTTCAACGCTGCTGAACCGAATATGGAGCAAAAGCATTAGCTGCGGGTGACCGAGCGTTCTTTTTCTTCTTCTTCTTTTTCTTCTTCTCCAGCCCAGATATAAAGCTCCGCTTTAACCAAGCCGTATGAAAGTGCCTTACAGGCCTATAGGGGTAGCGTGAATTCTAGTGTCCTGGCAGGCTGATTCTTACATAACCGTCCCATGTGAAACGAGAGACTCAAGTTGGCAGCTCCTGCCAGGGGACCACGGACACGGACACGGCACACCGCGACGAAGGGTTAGACCGTGCGTAGTATTGTTTTCGCAATACAAAAAGGCTCAGGATGTACCACGCATCTCCGTAGACAGCCGTATTCGGAGTTTTCGTCGTTATCGCCAACTCCCCCCCCCCTCGAGTCATCCGATTGGTGCAAAATCCGAAACCGGATGCCAGTTTGATTGTCACCACTTCCGGTTCGAGCGTTTCCACAAATCACATGACTCGAGGTGATGCAGATAGCGACAGTTTCGATAACGACGTTAACTCTGGGTAAGGACCCTGGGGAACAACGCTTTAAGGGAAGGGGTTGGATAAAAAGAAGACATCGAGAGAAAGACGACCCGGGGGCTCCGGAATAATTGAACCACATATAAATTTTTAAGTGCACTGACATCGCACAGCACACGGACGCATTTGCGTTTATCCTCCACTGAAACCTGGCCTCTGGCGGTCGGTTCAAAACCTGGGTACTCCGGGTCAGTAGCCGAGTGTCTTAAACACTGAGCCATATAGCGGCAAGTGCAGGACCGCTGTCGCTATGATGTGTCATAGCCGAAAACCACAACTTTAATATAACAAGAAAGATTTGCTTGGATGCTTCTTGAGCCTTACGGGAGGCATCAATCTTTGTGCGGAAGCTCTCGATAGCTTGCCAGCTTTGTAAATTCATGTTATAGAGCCGGTCCCGTGGATGAGCGCACGTATGGAGGATGGGGAAGGTGGGGAAAATGCGGTTAAGCTACAACCATTACTTTGTCTTCGTCACTATGGAGTTCGATAGTTATTTTGTTCCTTTTGGTTACTCATACGCAGAGATGTTTATCGACAACTGTCGCCATGAAATGTGACCGCATATATTCGGACAATGCTATCGTCCCGATAGTTGCAGTAGTTATCATCCTTAAAATATGAAGGATAACGGTCTTTCCCATCAGATGCTATTCTACATAGACATCGTCGTCCAGCGCCAGCAACGATCCCGCTATCTTAACTGAGCCCTCAATTTTGTCTCTTCACTCGAGATTTTCCTCGTAAAATCTTTCGCAATTAAGACCACAATATTCGTTCAAGGCATGTAACTCGCTTATGCTATAACCACCTTCCTACCTGCTACAGTCTTCCTGCCACCGGTTTCTCCATTGGCATTCAAGACACATTTTATTTTATTCCCCCGTATCTTTGTTCCACAAATCCAGGCGACTGTGGAAGAGTTCAAACACTCCGCAGGTATGACACTGCACGCATTCCTGGTGTTGTACGTAAGCTGCTACCCAACAATAACAGTCGCCTCTTTCGAAGGAAGGTGCTTCGTTTAGAAAAGTGACATCTGCATCGGCTCTCGAGTAGCCTCGCTCCTGTGTAAAATATTTTAGGCTGCAATTGAAGGAAAAGTGCAAGGTGCTTTCAAAATGCAGGTGGCTGTTTCCCTCTGCGCCAATAATGTTCTTGTTCTTTGTGCTGAGGATGACTGCAAGTATACAGTACGGGAATCATTCCAAACCTCTTGTCCTTATCTGGCCTTCACTCCCCTCCCCCATCCGCTTCCTGGAATTAGTGCTGTTCGTGCCTTAACCATGTCTGCTGGAAATATTGTTGCAAAGAATAAGGTCGGCAGTGGCGCAAGATGATCCCTCGTGCTAAGCCAGCCATCAAAAATCATCTTTCAGCTTCTCGCCATGTTGTGCCGTCTTCCCGCTTGTCGCTCCGTAACATTTGGTGGAGGTGCGGGCTACGGCAGCCCCATTGTCACCTTGGAGCGTTGACGCCATCCATACGCCGGCATCATCGGGCAAAAGACCGTGGATATCGCCGCGCAGCTCCACCCCAGCCCTTCCTGCCTAGACACGACCAGCTGCAACTACCGCCGCCCCACCCCCAGCCCGGATCTGAAGACAAGTCGCACAGACCAACCGACCAGAGCAGAGACCAGACGAAAGACCGAAAGGACCCGAAGGACCCGAACACGCAGCCTCCGCCCAAGCCGCCCTACGTGACCTCGATCCATCGGGCCCCATGGATGCTTTGGTGGTGGATGTCTGAAAAGCTCCAGGGGAGTCAGATCACCCAAGCGTTAGTCATTGTGGTGGAAAGCAGATCATTCTATTCTAACTTTAATTCGACATCATCACCGTCGCATGATCATCGGCTTCAATGAACTGATCGGAACGATCGCTTGTTGACCCAAGAAAAGGTTGCGAAAAAGAAGATCGTCAGTGGCGCGTGAGGATCCCTCCGGCAAGGCCAGCCAATAAACCTTATCTTTCAACATGTCGACATGTTGTGCCGTCTTCTCGCTTGTCACTACGTAACAATATAAACCCCGCTCCACGAAACAATCCTTCCCTTACAAGTCCAGTCACTTGAAGATTGTAAAGCGAGCTAGGTGTGGCGTCAGCAGCGCTCTCATCTGCTCTAGAGTCTTCTTGTGAACACCACATGACCCTAGCGAAGACAGCCAGACTGACACAATCTAGGGTGTGGAAAGTTGCTTCACCGGTCCAAAGGAATTCACAACGGTCGAGTGTCCGGCTCATCTACTGAAGAGAATGTCCGAAAGCTAGACGTGTGATGGTTGTTATTACGTACACACATTAACTCGTGAAATTATTAAGAAGATTGCGGCAAGGTATAATGTCTCGGTGCTCTTCTGCGCGTAAAATCTTTGCTCATGAAAATGGGCGAATATGATGTGGAGCTAAAATGTGGCACGCGTCAAAAGCTACACACGTTGGGTAGGGTTGGCGTGGTCTGTAAGTTTCCTTTGTCATGTTGGAGGGCGTAAGCTCGACACACCAGTAGATATTTTAATGAAAATGTAAAGGAACATACGAGGCCCGCAAAGAAAATTACAGGGCGAAACCTGCGTCAGAATTGTAATCACTGTAAGACTAGCGGATGCGGTCCCCTCTTGCAGGGTTATTATTTGCTAGCCAGAAAAAATGATGGGTTGACACGCGAAGTCGTGGAACCTGTGGCGATTGCCGATCCCAAAGAAACTTGCATTGGTATTCCATCCGTCGATCTTAGTAATAAATAATTGAAATATGTCAGATTTAGTATCTTTAATTCTTGGCCTTCCTTCACCTTGACATTTGCATGGCATAGGGCTCGGCTTTTTAACTTGTTCTCGATGTTCTCTTGTTTTCTTTGCTTAGTTTTTCATACTTGCTTTTAGCTTGCGTCGGCTTGGTTTTTCAGAGTACACCTTTACACCCCGAAGATTAGTGGTTTTATCTCTTTTTCTTTCGATTTTACCCTGTGAAGTTACTATATGCTTCTGATTACTCGCATTACACGACATACCTTCACCTTTGTTAACCCTTTTGAGTCATTTCACGATATATGCGCCTTTGTTTCCTTTGCACAATCTTAGTTGTTATAGTTAGCCTTGTGTGTGTGTGTCTTCTTAATTGTGTGGCGCTTATATCTCGCTTGTTGTTTGCATCGATCATGAAGCACAGAAAAAAATCGTTCTTTCAAGACGTTGGATGCCTTTTTTCGCATAAACAGTTTCATGGAGTGCACATTTTTTTTAGTCGCCGTGGAACTGTCCCAGACTCTAGGACAAGTTTTCATAAACCATCACGCATTAAATTACAACAATTATGAATAACTGTGCGAGTCACCTTTTCCTCACAATTCAAATAATTACAGCTGTACACGAACCCATGCTGGAAGAAAATTACCAAAAAGATGAATTAATTAACAGAACTTTTCATATCTATAAAATGTACGTCAGTTCATTTCAGTTCAGTTCAGTCGCTCAGTCGTGTCCGACTCTTCGAGACCCTATGGACCATGTCACGCCACGCTTTCCGGTCTCTCACTATCTTCCTAACATCACATAACTTCATCTGCAGTGCCTCGAGGATGCCATCTAACCATCGCGTTCGCTGCCTACCCTTCTCCGGTGACCCTCAACCTTTCCCAACATCAAATCTTTCTCCAGCGACTCCTCTCTTCTCATCAGATGACCAAAGTAGCTGAGCTTTAACTTTAGAATTTGACCCTCCAATGAGCAGTCAAGGTTTATGGTCGACAATATCGACTGATTTGATCTTCTGGCAGTCCAAGGAACTCTCAAGAGTCTTCGCCAGCACCACAATTCAAACGCGTCAATTCTTCGGCGGTCAGCCTTTTTCACAGTCCAACTCTCGCATCCATACATCACAACTGGAAAGACCATAGCACGAGTTATACGGATCTTGGTTGGCAGACTAATGTCTCTGCTCTTTACTAGGCGGTCAAGGCTAACCATTGCTCTCTTTCCCAGAAGCAGGCGCCTCCTAATTTCATGGCTGCAGTCTCCTTCCGAGGTAATCTTGGAGCCCAAGAAAAGAAAATCTGCCACAGCTTCCACTTCTTGTCCCTTGATGCTCCAGGACTTGATAGGGCAAGACGCCATGATCTTTGTCTTTTTAATGTTCAGTTCAAGCCCAAACTTCTCACTCTCTTCTTGTACGCGCATCAGAAGTCTCTTGAGTTCCGCTTCACTTTCTGCCATTAAAGTGGTATCATCCGCATATCTAAGGTTGTTGATACGTTTTCCAGCAATCTTCACTCCAGCTGAAGACTCGTCCAGACCGGCTTTCCTCATGATGCACTCTGCATATAGGTTAAATAGGCAGGAAATATGTCAGATTTAGTATCTTTAATTCTTAGCCTTCTTTCACCTTGATATTTGCATGGCATAGGGCTCGGCTTTTACGTAGTGTTTACGTAAAATGTACGTAGTCTTTATATAAAACTAATAGTTATTTTAATGCAACATCACGCCTATGTGAAACCTGCTTAGTGTATAATATTTTCAAGCAAGAACTTGAAAGGAAAACCTCTTAAAGCCTCTCTGCTTCTAGCAGATCCGGAAAGTATCGTCAAGGAACGTAACACGCGTTATAATAAACAATAAAATTTAATGACACAAGTAATACCTGTAAACTTTATGAAAACAACTTCGATCATAGCTCAACCGCGCAGTTCGTTTCATTTATTCTGGGTATTCACGTACTGCCAGCATTAAAGGTTTGAAAAAATGCCCCAATTTTCACATATTGTCACTCCCTTGAATGATTGCGCAAATATTACATTTTCGTAAACTGTACCACCACTCAGCACTGTATGACGATTATTTTTGTTCTTCTTATTCTAGTTTTGACTGACGCGAGCATCGTTTACGTTAGGCGTTTGTCGTGTCATACATTTAAATGAGCGCACTCATTCCCACTCCGCACTGACATACTGACTTGCACTCTTTTCTTTGTCTTCATCTGTCCTCCATAGTCACAACGCGATACATGGGACAAGAGAGAAGAGTCTCTCTTGTTCCGTCTGTCGCGTTCTAACAATGGAAGACCACCACGAACTCGACGAACAACTTGGTCTACCTTCCCCTGTCGTATAGTGCTAATGATCTTCAAAAATTGTTGCTATCTAGTGCAGGATAATTCAAGTTTAACTTTCTTGCGTACGCTTGTTATAATATTCATGCTTTGCGTGTTTCCGTTTTAGCGACGGCTCTTCTTATTTCATATGACTGTTGTTTACATTATCTGCAGCAGCCGGCACTATGTTTAACTGTCTGATGCTCTGTTCATGATGCCATCTGTCATGCTATCATGCAGATATGACTTAAAAACTTTAGCAGGTGCTATGATGAGGTATGCATACCGCTCCTTTAGCTGCATTTGTAGCTGATGAAATCAAAAACTGGTGTTAGCGTGAGCAATTAAAAAATAATAATGTTGCCCTACCGGCGCCACTAAAAGCACGACGGGCCTATATCAATATGAAATAAAAAATTGGCAAAACATTTTCATCGCATAAAAGAAATCAAAACAAAAAAAAAACAGGAAAAAAGAAAAGACAAGGGGCGAGTGTACGACAAAACTATTACTGTCTGATCGGGGGAGGGGGGGGGGGGGGGATGCTCACAGGGCAAACTTATTCATGCATAATTATTCATAATTATTCGACTAACAATTTTGTAGTTCTTAGGATGAAGTATTCACTTACAAAGTTTGGTTATTAAACGACAATATTTTCTTGACTGGCGCAGGAAGTTAGCTGAGGCGATCTGTCGGAGGGAACCATAGAATAGCTGTCCTGCTTCACACAAGCGAGCGCGACCGACTTCGCCCTCTTCCTTTTTCGCTCATTCTAGCCAGTTCGTAAGATTGCTGTAGTGTAGTGTAGCTATATGGGGCTGCATAGCGGTCTGAAGATAATAGTATGGGTGACTGGTCGGCCCTGACAAGTGAAAATCGAACGCCGACCAATTAAAGATATAAAAACGAACTTTTTCGAGTCTGGAAGCCTTGGTGACAAAGAACCGTTTTGTTCTTTTGTTTTATTTGGTCGGCGTTTCATTTTAAAGTGTCATTATGTTCGTCACCGACAAGAACAGTGTTCGTCCAACTCTCGGTATCGATTATATGGTATGCAGCCCCTTTGCCTAGTAGTACTAAGCTTCGGGAAGGGGTGGACAAAAGATAACTTCCAGTGATTTTATTAAACACACTGTGAAGACAAAGTGAAGCTGGCCTGGATTCACAGGTTATGGCAATCGTACTAAATCTACGCTACTTTAATACACAACGGAAGTTTCGTAAATTATAAATTATGATTATGGGGGAGGAGGGGGGGGGGGGGGGGGGTATTTAGGTTCTGCCTTTAAGGCAGTGCTCGAAATCGCAGGCTATCCTCGGCGTGAACATGCCTGCGTAGCCTAGGTGTGTCGTCCCTGACTCGGCATCCGAGAGCACTGGAAGGTTGATTCTCACTGCAACTTCCCACCTAAAATAAATAGCCCGAGTTGGCAGCTCTTCCCAACAGCTGCTCCCAAATGGAAATAGGGGTGAGGTAATACTCCGAGCACGGGCCTTAACCGATACAGTCCCCTATTCTAAAGCTCCCTTAAATGGCCTCCGGGGGTCGTCATTACGGGCCGATATCGCAAGTGAAGTATGATACGCTGGCGTAGATTTTCGCGCTAGGCTACATCTCAACACAGTTAAAAAACGGTGGTCACACAGCTGAACTCTTCTCGGTGCGCACGTAAAGAGTTTGAACAGAATTTGCTTCAGATTTCCTTAATGACATTTTCCGACCAACTTATCTGTCTTTTTTGCCAGACAAACATCAGCATTGCCCAAAAACGCCACGGGTTCGATTTTGGCTAAAAGCGAAGGCTGGGTGCCGTTGTGTGCAATATGACCGCATAAACCATTGATAATGAAAACAGAAGCCACACTGCACGGCTCTGAACCAAACCTCTTGGACTTCACTATTCTGGCAAAGGCTCGCGTAAACCGTACTTCATGTAGCCGTTAGTTAACTATAACCCTTGTTTTTGTCGCTCCTCTATCTGTACCGCAGTCTTGTCTTAGCTTATATTTCGAAAAGCCGCCTTGTAAGTAGTGCCTCTCACGCTGTCGTCCACTTTATGTCCCAGTGGCTCCTGAAGTGTGGCGTTGCAGGAAAGTGTTAAAGCCGGTTTATAGACGTCCATGAAAACGCTGACACCGTGATGTGTCTCAGAAATCGTCGGGGATTGTTTCAAGCGTTATACTTATGCTGGCAGTAAACGAGAGTGGCGCTGTGGAAGGCAGGCTCTCCTTTTCGGCCAAGGAACGCATTGCCTCCTTGTCACTTGTAGACTTTGCTGCAACAGAGAGCCATGAATGAGTGCTATGAGTTTTGTTATGTGTATCTTAAAGAGAAGTTGAAGCTTCATCAACGTTAGTGGGCAAGTATCGAGTTTAAATACACATACACGGAGCTCCTCAGCTGTGTACCGCAATCTAAAATAAGTTTGCGCTGAATAGGCACTGAACAAAAAAAAAATGACCTTTTGTTTAGTTTGATTGAACTAATGTGTAAACGTATGTTTCATTACTAATGGTTACACGTGGGGAAGCTCCTTATTCACAGAAGCAGCCGTTCAAATGGAGCAAGAAGATTCGGAAGATTTCAAGAAGACGGGGCGCATGCGCAGTTGTGTACTTGGCTTCAAACTTTCCTTGGCAATCAAACTTTCACTTGGCAATCAAACTTTCATTTGGCAGTAAAACTTTCACTTCGAAAAGCTGGCATGGCATAGTGACGATAAAAGATAGCCTACTGGTTGGTAACGCAGCCGGAGCAAGTCTTTTGCAAACATATTCATCTCAGCATCACCTATATAACTCGCACTGTAGCAATGCTGCAATTAACTCACTTTTCTTATCTGAATCGGCCACTCTAAAGAGACACGAATATATTGTAAAAGCAAAAAAGTCATTGCGGATATTTAGCGCTGTGCCAAACCGACCAGCGGGCATCTTCCTTGGAACAAAATGTTTCTAACGTGCCTCACACTGGATCCCTGCAAAAATTAATACTTTATTTCTTCAATGACATTAAGCGATATTACAAACATTTCAGGCTGCATGGAAAAGCCTTCCCTATTTAAGGAATGTTTATTTTAAAATTAAAATTGAAAATATGGCTCTTCTAAAAAGCGAGAACGAGGACGGTGCCTGCTATTGCATCCTCTCATTTTTGTGTGCACATCCACCTAGCAGAATAAATATTTATAATTATACTTGAGGAACTAACTAGCCTGGCAACGTGTGCTACAACTGTTATTTAAGTAGCCGCCAGTAAGCAGCTTGACAGTGGACGAACTAACACCGAATCGTCCGACCAGCTCGAAGTATTCTCATTTTTCTATTCTACGTGGCATAGATTACGGAACAGAACATCGTTTTCTCTCTCTTTTTTTTTTTTAACGTGGTGCACGTATGCTTTAAAATGTGCTTCCACTCAGCTCGTTACTAAAGCACAGCAATGCGACCAGCTCTTACAAGGCTTGCGAGAAAGGGAACACGAGCGTTGCTGAAATTTATCCAAGTATTCTTTTTATCCTTTCAACTTCTCTTTGCCTGCCGATAAAACCTGTTTTGAAACGTGTTTTATATTTCTCCAACAAGGCAACTACGCGGCAACATGTTTTTTTTTCTTTTTTTTTTTTTAACGCATACAGAGGTCCGCTTCCGTTTAAGCGTGTAAGCAATATGGGGGCGATATTGATGATGAACAGTTTACGAAATAAAATACATGTGCTTTCTTTCGCTGGGCAACACGGGGATTTGGGTGAGAGCTCTTTGTAACTTGCTGCTGTTCCGGTTGACCACCAGGACGCAGTACGCTTGCATCCATTTTGTCCATAGATATAAGTTACGGTATGACATTGTGTTTCGAACCATCTACATCCAGCAGTGTGAACGGGCGCCGAAACCGCAAGGTCCAGCGAAGTCACGTAGGATCCGTTTGGTACGTATACGGGGCGTCATGCATTTCGTGTCAAGTCTGGAGCGGAGCTTCAAGCTTCACGTAAGACGTATCGTTCGCGGCTGCATCGGTGCCCGAGCATGACATGTGAAAAGAAATGCTCCTTCTGTAGCAAAAGACAATTGTAATGAAAACACGTACATCTGTGTTATTACCAATACGAGGAGCTTTTACGCACGGTGGTACCGTACTACACAGAGAATGCCACACTTCCGCTTTAAAAGGTTCAAAAATGCATCTTTCTTGCAGTCCAGCTTCTATGACGAGATGTTTATGAAAGCATACATAATTGATCCCACTTAAAACACACCTAACGGCCACGTGGATTACCCTCGTTCCATCTTTAGTTCGCAGTAAGTGGCCTGGACATATACTGCAGCCAAACAAGAAGGTTAGATAAAAAGGGGCGCACATTAACAAAGCCGTTGCTCGGGTTTGCTTCTTTTAACCACAGGCGTAAGGCAAATTTTTGAACCCTTTAGATAGAAGGGGGAGGGAGGAATAGAGAGAGAGATGGGACCGAAAGGGGAAGAGAAGAGGGATTCCAATATATCTAGACAGACCCTCTTCCTGTCTCTATCCTATCTGTGAGAGGCAGCTTTCCCTCTTTGTAGAGAGAGTAGAGAGAGAGACTGTCTATTTCTCATATCACTAACTATCATTGTCTATTACTAACTATAATCATCGGTTCCTATATACTGGAACCACACCGACATCCCGCGGAATCTCTCTGACACATCTATAGTCGGAGACACTTTTACTTGGCAATGAAGCCAAAGCTGCGGAGCCGAAATGCGTCATCTTCCTACGCAGCTGAATATAGTACCAAGTTACATGAGCAGTTTCTACAAAAAGAAAATGAAATCATAGCGCTAGTTATTTGCGGTGTAGTTTTTATCATGTAACTGGTTTCCTGAAATGAGCTGTTATGCCTAAAACCCTTTTCCACGGGGTTTTCTGGTCTGATGTCTGTCGCGGGTTTTCGAGACGGCCCGACTTTGCAGACAAGTGACGACAGCCGCCTGTTCGGGTCGTTCCGGTTGTTCTAGTTCGTCCACTCCGCAAGGGTTGTAAGCGTTTTCGCCAGACAAGATTCGAGTCAAGTTCAAGACACGCTGGCTGTCGAGCAAACGGTGAAAATGCTCTGCAACGTCTACGCAGACCTAAAACCGTGCGGTCGAACTACATGGTGGAGTGACACGTTTAAAGATGCCCCGCCTCCCTTTGCACCCATTGCCAAGAAGAAGTGTGCTGTCTGCAGACGCCACTCATGAGCTGTTAAAAGCTCTCGTCTTAAAATGTGGTGAAAAGAAAACATTCTATCCGAAATCTCTCGGCTACTGCCTGGCTTCAGTTTTCATTGATTGTGCGTACCGCTCGAAACCTCTAAACACAGATGACGCACACTCTGGTGACTACGCGCTGCCGGCAAACGACAGCGGAGCGGAATACAAAGATACAGCGGTACAGCCGACGCATGACAAGTGAGTGCTCGGGCCAGCAAGACATACCTCGGGAATTTTATTCAAACCTTTGAAGCCCCTGTCATTAGGCGATCACCAGCCGTCTTAAATAGTTTCACTCTCAAAGCAGCCCCTTTTTCTTCTTTCCCAGAAAGCACAGGAGCACGAATCGATCTCAGCGCTGACGAGTTCAGTTTTCTACAATATGGTTTAGTTATTTATTTATTTATTTATTTATTTATTTTTTATTTATTTATTAGATACTGTAGACCTTGCTCAGGTCCAAGCAGGGTGGTAAAATACAACAATATTGCAAGGGAACAATACATCAATCAATGGAAACAGGCAACAGCGAGTCATTCCAATCTGCAATTGTTCGGGGGAAATAAGGTGTTAGTGAATTCGGATGATGGTGTCGAGTAAGCCTAGATGTTGAAAGAGAGATAAGATGAAGAGCCAAATGCTAAATTTCCTTTACAAAGCATGGAAAGTAACCGCAATCGTAAGTCTTTCCTTCTATGTTCAAGAAGTTCAATACCATTATCACGCATTATTTCTGAGGGAGAGTCGTATCGAGAGAATTTGGAATAGATAAATCGTACTGCTTTTCTCTGTACCCTTTCGAGACATTTAATATTTTGTTTTCTAAACGGGCCCCAAACTACACACGCATATTCAAGTTTAGGTCTGATTAAGGAATAATAGGCAAGCAATTTTACGTTAGGTGGAGCACTTTTAAGCTTGTGCCGCAAAAAATATAATTTACGCAGGGCCGAAGAACAGTCATTATCAATGTGTAATACATTGCTTCCGCATTCCTCATAACCGAGGAGTGCGATCCCGGGCACACGCAACGCAGTTTTGTTTTAGTTCTAAAAATAAAAGCCATGCTATATAACTGGGCTTCGTGCAAACACTGAATTACATAATTGTGTGACTGGCTTTCTGATTCTTGTATTTCCCAGGACTGGCCATTAGGCCACAGGCCTGAAAATAAAATATAACTAAGGTGAGAAAAAAATTAAAACCAAGTAGTACGCAGTCACTGTTTCTACTGAATCGTTTTCAACCGACTACTATTTTCCGTTGTTTTGAATAGACGCCAGTGTTTAAAGCCCAAAAAGCTGTCCACCCTCCAAGAAATTCAGTGCCTCTCAATCTCCGGTCAGTGCACATTTTTTTTAATGGCTCTTGAGATGTCATGCCTCGACCCAAATAGAGGACTTGGTTTCTACTCTATTTTTTCAATGCTTGTTCCTCCGAAGCAGAGCCAACGAGTCGCCATTTCAGAAAAGGATAATACATGCTGAGCCGACCAGACGAAGAAGCGCCCGTCAACTGAACAGTTTCACAGTGAGAGCCTGTCACGACGAAAAAAATAAAAAAAAAGCCCAGAAGCAAAGAACAATGGAGTAACATGTGCAGTTTTCCGTACATAAATTCAAAGCAAGACGCTGACCGAATGCGAGAACAGGGAATAGCGAGGGACACACACACACACACACACACACACACACACAATTGAAAGAATTCCGGGAAGGCGCAGAGGGGGGAGGGCCGAGATACATCAGCGGCCTCGCAGTCTCGTATAAATGGGACACGGGAGGAACCATTGGGACACAAAGGAAATCGTCGCGAGGAAGAAGAGATGCGGCCGCAAAATAGACGAATAAAAGCATCTGCGAACAAAAGTCGCTCGCATCCACCATGAGCGCAGCTCTGCGGGACCTCCAGCCTCCCTCTCCCGAGCTCATCCTTAACTGTGTCCGAATCGCGAGGGCTGTCCGAGTGGTGGGAGATATCCCGCGCTTCCCTCTGTTTCTTTAGACCTCAGCATCCTTACTCTCTGTCCCGCAATCCCGAAACGCGCACTTTCTTCCTTGGACGAGGCAACCAGCCGTCGGGCAATGTTCGTGCCCCGGTTCGGCGAGGCCGCGGCTTGTCTCTCCGTTTCTTTCTCCATGCTTTTGGCGATGAGAAGAGAAAGAGCTATTCGGTGTTCTTCTTTTCTTGAGCCCTTTCTCCTCCGGCTCCTTTCATCCTAAGACCCTTGCCCGTCGAAAGGAGCTTCGAGACTGAGAACGAATGGCAGCTTGAACGAGGAGAGGAAAAAAACAGGAGCGAGAGGCGAGTGGTGTGCGAAACTGCGTCGAAGGATTCATGTACCGTACGTCAAGAAAGAGAGGGGATGTACAGAAAGGAGACGGAGCAATGGCGACAGCATTTCGGGGCGAAGATATGTGGAAAAGCTGTTTTTTGCAGAGAGCAAAGCGATAGGATCATGCACCGATATGATGTGGGAAGCCAAGCTGCAGCCCTTGTTGTCAACCTTGATTTCTGAAAACGCGTTAGAAGGATCGTAGAAGCAGGAAAGGATTCGGTGGAGACGAGGAGGGTTTTGGGGGAGGAAAATGGGAGCAAATGAAAGCGAGCAGGGAGCGAGAAGTGCTGCTGGGAAGGATGCTCCCCTCTATCCCTAGAAAATAGAGAGAGAGAGATAAGGGAAGATGTCGGAAGAAAGGGGCAGAAAGAGGGGCGCGTTAAAGAGGCCTCAGGAAGGCGGGGAAGAGGAGCGAATGCGCAGTTTGGGATCGGCGCGGGACGCTCGCTTCGCGAGCGGTGGACGGGCGCCGACGGGCGAGCGACGCCGGGAACGGGACGGCCGCCGAAACTACTGGAGACGCCCGCTCCTCTGGAGCAGCGGGAGAGAGAGAGGGGAGAAGGAGTGCGGAGCGGCGACCAAGCAAGCAGGGGCGCGCGCACACTTCTCCGCAGCCGGACAGACGAGGCGCGCAGCACCAGCATGGCGAGACGTCCCGCATCGCAGCAGCACGGGCTATCGATCGCGCGTTCAGTGCCGCTGCTCGGAACTACGATGCGCACCGCCCTGTGCTGGTGGATCCTGTGGTGGCTGGCAATAGCCGGTGCCACCGACGTTCACGCAGCGGCGGCGTTGGACACCGGTGACAGTCACCAGCCGCGCAGTCACCGGTCGCCGGATGGAGGGGACGAGCACCAGCAGCCGCGTCCCAAATTGCTGGTGATTCTGGTGCAGGGTGTGAGAGCCGACTACATCGATCACGACGTGCACCAGGGATTCGCCCGCGTGGCACAGAATGGCATCCACGCCGAGTACGTGCTGCCGGTGTTCCCATCCAGCCCGTACCCAAATTCCTACAGCATCGCCACTGGTAAGCGCGACTTTCTTGGCCCAAAGGAACACCCACTATCGGCTCCTGTGGAGCTGTGTGAGCATTCCGCTAATTTTTGCTTGGTTCCTAGCGGTGTCGTTGCCGCGTCCACTTGCTGGCGCTTTGCGCTGAATCGACGTTAGCGATCCAGAATAGAGCATAGGCGGCGTACGCGTATATTGCCACTGCTTAGTGCCACTGTATAAAAAGAAAAGTAAAACAAGCGAACAAATTCGCTAACCTCTCACATGTCCTGACAATTGACCTCCGATAAAGCAGCGTGTAAGTTTAAACGCACTAAACATGAAAATTAACGTCATTGTCTGACGACACATTACACGTTATTAGCGAAGGCATAAGCAGAGGGAAATCGTAAGAAAGGAGTGTGGGAAGCTGGGACCCTCTTCTGCGGTTAGCAGATCGTAATATTCGATCAGCATCAACTGAAGGAGTTGTCATTTCAATTGACTAACTCTTCGGTTACAGATTGGAAATCAGAGCTCCAAACTCTAAGAACAAATGAGCAGCTGTGGTCATACTACAAGTTTTGATAGGGTACAAAGAAGTTACGTTGTACTAATGGCACAGAAGAATATATGGCATATTTTCGCGGGTACTTTAGAACAGAGTATTTCAAGCGCGGTAGTCGGAAAGAGGCAAATTGACGAAATGACGCAGTACTGCATGTACTGCATGAAACCTTTAGCCGCCCGCATGCCAAAGCACGTCGTATAGTTATCTGCCAATGCGGGATATTGAACATATATCGAACGGATTACGGTACGCGAACCTGAAAGTACTACCGCATACGCAGCCGCAGATAAGTGAATGAAATGAAATACATGGCCAAGTTAATCTTATGTGCAAGCTTTCGAAGTAGGGATAAAAATATAAATAACGATAAGGTGGAGTTTGTCATTAATGGCTTCTAGGGCAAAGAATTATGTAGAGGGAAAACCAGCTGCAGTGCACATGACATGGGCTTCTGGTGGTATGCTGTTACTGCAGTTTGACACTTCCGCATTTGAACGTGTTTCATGTGTCGAAATTGAAATTGCTAGCGCTTTTGCTTTAGCATTTCTAAAGCTACTGCTGCATGGCATCGCAAAACGAAAAAGACTGATCTTTGAGCATGCCGATTGATTCCTGGGTAATCAATCGCTTCCAACTGATGATGGCCAAGGTCACAAGAGTGTCAGTGTCGTGGTTTTTATGAAGTTCCTTACGCCACTCACTTAGTTGGCGAGTAGCTTCACGCTTATAGAGTCTTAAAATTTTGAGCACTTGACCCGTGCAAAACCCCAAAAGACACATATATAATCTCACCTGCCTTCAAATAAAGCCCTGTCTCTGTAGGTAGACTGTGGGATAGGTCATTTTCTTGTCATTTACAATAGTGTTGCAAGCATGTGCACGTTCGAAGAGATAAGAATGCAAACATTTGCTGAGGTTTTTCTAAGCTATGTGTTCATTAATCTGGTAAAATAAGTGGCTTCCTTGTGCATATACACCTCGGGATGTGCCGCGTTTCCGTGCACAGTTCCTTTTTCCGCCATGCACGCAAAACGTACTAGGCGACCCCTTTAATTGTTCAACTTTCACTTTGAATTCTCCCCGCGAACCTCTATTATTACTTATATCTTTTTGAATAGACTTAGAGCACGATACATTAATTTGAGTGCATATATCCGCTTGCTAGCACTAGTCACATATTTCAGTCTTGGTGAGCGCACTTAGCCATGTTCTAATCTCAGCTGTGATCATGGCAATACGGACCAGAACCGTTTTATTGAGTTCATGCCTGCTCAATGATCCGAAATTTTTATGCCACTGCAGCTAAGCGATGCATACAGTCGCACTCAGTGTTATGTGCAATGTGGTGGACTGAATGTAAAGCGGCTTGCTGTTGTAGCGCTGATACATACTGCTAATTAAGCTGGAGCACTGCACGGAGGCGTCTTCCTCACCGCAGAGAGGCACATCGTGCATCGCTAACTTCGCTCGTAAATAATTTCTTATGCCCCTAACCAGGGTTCCAGCTCACGCTCAACGTGAATGCAAAACGATTGGACACGGTTCGGGTCTGCAATGCACCGGGGAACATAACAATGGCTTCCTGAACACCGGTTGCACTGAAGCGTACAGCACCACTCAAGTTGCGCATATATGTACCCAAGTCGAGAGCGTCATGAGTGGCGCACACGGTTCCACCACCGTAATGCATTTGTTTCGAGTTGTTTGCTTACCCGCCACGCGTGTGTGGCTAGACAGATGTTTCATCCTGCGTCGGCCCAGCAGCGGGCGCTGCTGTTGGACGGAGGCACAAGAACGGTTCTTTGTGTTGGAATGTCGGCCAGATGCTTGTGCGAAACCCTCTTTCGTCTGAAGAGGCACTGGAATGGGTGTGTATGCTGGTGCTTGAATGGAAGAGAGAGCGAGAGTGCGACGGAGAACGAGGACAGGAACCAGATGATTGATGCGTGCTTTCAAGAAAATGCAATTCTTTTTTTCTCCCCACTTAATGATGCGCACTTCCGGTCACTGCTTGCGCGATACAACTTTGTTTACAAGAGACGTGTAATGTGACATTAAGAGAGCCGCTCTAGGTGTACTTCGTTTCCGAAGATTTTCTAAAACGCCCTTGGTGGCTGATGTGTAAAAAAACGTCGTTTTCGTTTCCGAGGTTGATGATACCCCATCTAGCACGAAAATGCTTAATTTTATGGTATCCCTCTGAACAACAGCACTAATAAAATCAAATAATAGATGGGCAAACTGGCGCAGCCCAACCGATTGGAGTTGAGGTCGGATCAGCAGAGGGCGGCGCAGTTTTCTTGCGAGTGAGTTCCGTAGTTCACATTCTAGTTTGCGTAAATTTAACCCCATTTTTCTCCGCACAAAAACGCCTGATGTGAATACGTTATTCGCAGCTTTGCGCTCCTCGTAAGGAGGCAAAGAAACACGTTTCTTTAATTATGATAAATTATTTGCTTATGCATCCCGTAGAGCTTATTGAGCACTGAAACCAAGCAGAAACTCCTGCTTGGTAAGCATGATAATGAACCGGCTTTTGTAATTCGTCATTTCATTTTCATTTCATTAGGCCGTGAAGGCGGTCGTGACAAATACATTAGGTAGGAAGCAAATCACAGGCGCAGGTGTCATGGTCGCAGCATCGCCGGCAGTAGCCCTGCTGCCACCGGGTTCGTTCGGCCGTGTTATAGGAATCGTGCCTCGTCATTTCTTATGAGTTAGGACCAGATTAACGTCCGAAATGCTGGTGAGTCAGGTCAAACACTTCCTCGCACTACGTCGTTCGTCGGCAATGGCCACCAGAGCGGCGCGAGTATGTGGCCCATTCATAGAGTTCACTTGGATGACGTACGTGTTTATGATTAGACAATTGCAGCATCACGCAATCTCTATGGCTTACACCACCGGTATCAGGTATGGCCCTACTGAGCCGAACGAAATGAAGAGTAAAAGAAACACAAAATTCCGTCTGAAGAAATAGTGAAAATAGGGTCGTGAAGCGCAGTGAAGCGCAGCAGAAGTCAGGCTGCTTCAATGCGACAGGAGGTTGTCACGTAAAGCAACTTAATGGGAAGCTCGATGGACAAACATCAAATCTCACTTGGGTAGTAAGAAGCTTTACGGGAGTGCACATTGCAATTAAGGAATATTATTCGGCAAAGAGGAGCAAGATCGGCTTTGAGCGCTCCTTTGTACTATGTTTTCGAGTTCGGCAGTATACCGGGTGGTATAATCCATATTATTAGGCACGAAGGTGCAAATGTGGTAAGTTCCCCTCCCCCCGCACACACACTACTATGTCCTGCCGACGTCCATTGTCTAATCTTCTTCACGCACATTGTCAAGCTGTCTCTGCACATTGTCAAGCTACGCATAGGCTTATTAGATCAGATGGAGGCGAAAGGGTCCCAAACCACACTGACGCAAATGACTCAGTTTTCCACCAGATGCAAGGAAGGGCTAAGGGCCTTCATTGTCAAGGGCTAGATTTACCTGATGAAACGGGGCAGTTAACAGATGAACGGCCACCGAATAATGAAGAGAGAATGATGACCGGTTAAAAAGCCAGCCTGATTACTCATGAGCCCGACCTACGGTCAAGCCTACCGTGCATCGCAATGTCTCGTCAGTGAGGCAGTGACAATTGAGGCAATGTCTACGCAGGAAGCCAGTTATGCGCTCCCTTTCAGTGCGTCGCACGTGCGGAAGAGCACGGCTCAAAACCCTGCGATGTCTGTGGCTACTCTTTATTCCTTTTGTCCCAGCCGAAGCAGCGTGAAACAATTTCTCTTTCGCCGGCTCAGCGCCGGACGCAGAGTCCATCAATATTAATTCTTTATGCCAGTGCTTCGATTAAATCCGGCATGCGCCAAACAAAAAGGCTCACACGCAAAAAAAAAAAAAAAGAAAAGGAGAGAATGCGAAATAAGGCTGCAGGCCCGACCACCTACTGCTCTTACCGCCCACGGGGAGGGGCCTCCACGTTCCTATTCATTCCCCAATCAACGAGTTCAGGTTCCGCTGGAGCACTCACGCGTTGACGGGTCCCAATTATTTTCAGCTCAGCTCGAATGGAAAGGCCGTAGGAGCCCCGGAACACTCTGAGAAAGACAAAGCTTGAGGGAAGTAGTAAAGACAAAGAGAAGGCAGGACGAATGACGAAGTACTCGTTAATAACGCTCGCGTCTGTTAAGAGGGCGAGCTACAAGGAAGTGTGGTCGAGCGACGCAGAGACACGAGAATTGGACAGGAAGCGAATGTAACCATACTTAGACTGTGCCCCGCAAGGGTCACCATGTTGCTTCATTTAGCATTGAGAGATACCGCATCGCGTTCTAGTATAAGAATGCCGCCAAACCTAACGCGCATCTTTGTTCGGTACGCGCCGCGGTAAGGGGGCACGTCATTGGAAAGCAAGTGAGCGACACTTCTCGCTTTCCCGAATGTGCCACAATACATCAGTTTAGGAACGTAACCTCCGCTTGTGTGGAGTTTCGTCAACGTAAATGAAGCAATAAAGGCTTGTCAAGAAGTTAAAGCAATGATAACTGCGTCATTTAGGGAGGCAACTCAGCGCTACCGAGATGGAAGGGATGAAGGAGACGAAGAAAGGAATGCATTGTTTAGACAGCATAAATCACGCATATTATCTATGGACTTAGTGTACGCCCGTCCAACCCACGTTTCTGGGGACAGCGGCCGCACTGTTGAGATCCCTGTGGGCCAAATAAACGTAGAGGCAGTCGAAACCACACAGTTTTTTGTGTTTTGTTTTTAATGGTGACGTCATGGTATGAGGCCCCGAAGCCACTCTGTTCCTCTTTAATGATTTCACCATTGTATGACATTTCATAGGTAAAACCACACCCTTCGATGTCGTCATGGATTTCTCTAATGAGGTGTGTCATTCAAGCACTGGATCCTACGATCAGAGCAGTCATCGCTCGTGCCGCATGATGCTGCAGCACGCGTTCGGAGATCGAATTTCTTGGTTCTCATTTCGATCACGAGCGCCCCGATGACGAAAATCGCGACATTAAAGAACGGATACGCCAGTGCGTGTCACTTCAGGCTCACGATGTAGCGGAGCAGATATGCTTGTCGACGTTAATGCAAATGCCCTTCCCTAATGTTACACTCCTTATTAATGTGTACAAAATGATACGGCGCCATATAGGTTCAACTCTTCTTAAAATATCAGTTCATTCGTGTTTGTTTTCAGCACGTGCATATTCAACAGCATATTTCGCCGTCATCATCAGCAGCCGAACTATGCCCACTGCAGGGCGAAGGCCTCTTCCATACTCTTTCAAATAACCCAGTCCTGTACTAGCCGCGTCCGCTTTACCCCTGCGAACTTCTTAACCTCATCCGCCCACCTAACAGTATGCCGACCCCTGCTACGCTTTCCTTTCCTTGTGATCCAAATTGTTAACCTAAGCGATCATCGTTTATCCTGCATTACATGTCCTGCCCATGACCATTTCTTTTTCTTGATTTCCACTAGGATGTCGTGTCATTAACTGGAGTTATTTCTCTGGCCGACTCTGCACGCTTCCTATCTCTTAACGTTGCACCTAGCATGTTTCCATTGCCCCTTGCGTTGTCCTGAACTTAAGAAGAACCCTTTTCGTAAGCGTCCATGTTTCAGCCCTATAGGTAGGTTTCGATGTATATCTAGTTAAGTACACGCCACGCACAATAGTTGTTTAAACTGAAATTTCAAATAATTTAATGGTATAGTGCACGAGAAACTCGGATGCTCCCTATTTGGCGCCTTCGAGCAGAATCCCGCTTTAGAGAAGTTGGGGAGGCCACCTGAAACTACTAATGTGCACTGAAGGCGAAAACATGAATGTCGAGCTCTCGTCGGGATTTTTGGTTTGCTTGTGTTTTTTATTGACGTTACCCTTTTTTTTTCTCATTATCACTGATAATCATTACTGACTGCATCGTGCACTGATCAGCCGAATTATATTAGATACATACCAGGTGTGCTAATTAAATGTAGCTAAAGGTTTAAAACAAACAGTGTGTCATAGCCAAGCGTAATCTGCTAAGGGCTGTTGAGAGGCACATAGCGTAGTCTGCATAATTCTTTAAGTACGGTACCTTACTGCGGTTTCATATGTCGAAAAATTCCTGCACCTGTTCTCATTTACCTACTCAGCCTATATGGAAGACTCTCGTGATGGAAAGAAAATGTAAAAATCTTCTTTCTGCAGAATTACATTTCAGCCAAATAATCATTCACTTCGAAAAACTGTGCAATCTGACAGACTTAGTGCAAGAGTGGTATGCTCTGCCATGCCACCCTTCCAGTAATTGCTCCCTTGAAGTGCTCGTTAGTGAGGTGATTTCAGTACCACTTACTGAAGGGTTCGTAAATACCACGTGTACATAGAATATTGTTACGTTGTATTAAATACCACATTTAAAAACACAGCCTTCGTGGCCGGTAAACAGTGTGACCCTCTCACATTTGGGAAGACCTGGTTCGATTTCTGCCTATCCAAATGAACAGTTTGCTCTTCAGCCCCATTATTTTATTTTTCTTACAGGAAGCTTCCTGAAAATGTTGGCATCGACTATTCTTTATTTGTAACGTCACGTGGGCGAATATTCTGTCTCTAATTTGGCCATTTGCTTATTGGTTTCCGAGTGAGGACGTCACAGCCCTGCTTGCCTGTTGGAGGGTTACCGGGGCCCATCTCTCGCCACGACCTCGGGTCTCTTTACTAATGAGCCATATAAAAAAGGTTTTCACTTTAAAAAACAACCAACTTGAATAGGCACTCATAGAGCCACATTTGGTTCGAAGATTTAGCAAACCCTATTACTGAGAGCAATGTGCGCACTATTCGACTTCTAATAGCACTTAGCGGTTAGGCAGCTAAGCTGTGCGCTATTCGTGAAGCACAGTAAAAGATGCGCTTGCATTATTATGCCCACGTGTCTTCGGTGTGAACCCAATTTTCCTTCTGCCATAGAGAACTCTACAATAATTTTTTACACTAAACTTCCGGTGTACTGTTTCACGCTTTGTACTAAGTGTGTTGTCATCCCCCATAATCAAGACAGGAGTTTGTTTTAGTTGTATAACAAATTTGCGGCCGCCGTTTGACTTTTTCCTTCTTGACCCCCCCCCCCCCCCCCCATTTTGGGATTTAATTAATCTGCCTATACGATAACGCCCAACGGGCGCTGTAGGTATTTGTAATAATAAATTGCAGGACGGATAGCTGGAATTGCGAAAAGAGCAAAACGCGAAGATGACAGAGACGACAAAGGTGCGAAGAAAAAAGAAGCTCGCGCCCACTCTGAAGAACGCCGGCTTTGGGAGCAGTAACGTGTCAGTAAAGCTATTGTAGTGCGAACTGAATCCACCTCATTACACTTGGTGGAGGTGCCGCCTTTTTCCATCCTGGAGTCTGCAGTCGCACCATAACCGGCTCTACCACTATGACTGACACCACGGCTCAACCTGGCCCGCTTGTTCCCAACACCATCATCTGTTCAGGGCCAGCTCGGTAGCGAGATCTACCCGTCTGCAGTGGCATGGATGACACATACCTGGAGGACTGGCTGACCTCCTACGAACGAGTGAGTTCTTAATATGTTGGATGGCAGCGTTAAGCTCACCAACGTCATCTTCTATTTGACTGACGTCGCAAATTTGTGTCCGAAACAAACAAGCTGATATTTCTACCTGGGCGGCCCCAAAACTAACCTTAACGAGGTTTTCAGTAGTCCCGCTGTTCGGAAACTTTGTGCCGAACGTTCTCGGGTTCAGCAAAAAGGCGGGAACATTACCAGCTGCAATGCCGATGTTGTCGATCTCTGTAAACGCCTTAATCCATCGATGGCTGAGGAAGACAAGATCAAGCATGTTATCAAGGAAATTGACGATGACGAATTTCTGATGTTCACCGCCAAGAGTCCCCAAACCACTTCTGACACATCGTTTTTTTTTTGCTTCAGAGTTATGAGGAGCTCCGAAAACAGCGTCTCGTGACGCACCGTAGCGTTTGCTCGGAAGACGCCGTTTCAGCTCTGGATCTTCCTGTCTTGCCTCAAGATCGCGCAATGCTTCTCCAGCAAATTCAGCAGTTTGTACGGGAACAGGTGGTTCGTCAGTTATTTTTGGTTACCTGCCATCCTGCCCCACAATCTCGTCGTCCCCTATATAGCGTGTCATCCAGGAGCAGGTTGCTGAGATCCTGCCACCCATCAACCCATCGCCTATGGTAGCCGCTTCACTGACTTATGCCGAAATTGCGAGCAGATCACCGCTTTCACCCGCTATGCCTACATACGCTACACCGAGCCCCAATATTACTAGGCGGCCGTCGGTGCCTCAGGGCCCACCTGCTCAGCCTGCTCGTCCACGCACCGGTCCGCGCACTATGAATCCGCGGCGCACCCAAGATAACCGCCCCATCTGCTACGCCTGCGGTGTAGCTTGCCATATGGCCCGGTGGTGTGCACGCCTATCCCGTCCTTACGTCTACGGGCCCGCGACAACGTACCACATACCTGTCTCCGACCCACTATCGCGTCGTCCGTCTTCGCCTTACTCTCTAACTCGTTCTGACTCGTACGCACACCGGTCGCCGCCTCCTCGTCACCGGCACCGCTCTCCTATGACCCGATGCTCACCACCCCTTCTGACGGAAAACTAGGCGCCGCATTTCCGGAGGCAAGAACTGCGCCCTCAGCAGCCGTGTCAGTCTCTATCAATATTATTGAAGTTTTCTTCGAAGGTGTTCCTGTTGATGCCCTTGTTGACACTGGCACTGCGCTGTCCGTTATTAGTCGCAATCTGTGCCGAAAACTTGGGAAAGTGATGACGACGCTCCCAGATATTTATCTGCGAACAGCTAGCCCCGAACAGATTCGACCCCTTGCTGCGTGCACCGCCCGGCTCATCATACAAGGCATCTCTTACACCATTGAATTCATTGTTCTGGCCCGCTCCTCTCACGAAGTAATTCTCGAATGGGACTTTTTGTCTAAACATCACGCCACCATCGACTTCGTACGTGCTCACATTGATTTGTTGCCACTTTGTGACACTATCGTGGAAGTATAACTCCTGCTACCGCCGCGCCTATCCTCGCCGCCGACGACACCGACGTCCCTGCTTTCTCGTCTATCCTTGTGCCTGTGACGTGTACCGCCCTCGCTGACGCTACTGTCATGCATACGCCTTCTGATCTTGTGCGCATCAGTGTAATGAGCCGGTTTAAACAGTTTGCACTACAATAGCTTTACTGACACGTTGATGCTGCAAAGCCGGCGTTTCTCAGAGCGGGCTCGAGCTTATTCGTCTTCGCTACTTTGTTGTCTTTGTCAGCTTCGCGTTTTGCAATTCCAACTATCTGTGCTACAAACTAAATAGTTTGATGAGGATATCATTGTGCTGCAAGAACAGGAGGACCATCTAGTGGAATATATTGCTGGCCGGTTGTACGTGCTCAGTTCCCATCCCGGGAGCGCACATTCGCTAACAATACGGCATGAAACACTTTTTCTCTGGTATAAACGGCCTCTGTGCCGCAATATCACCGCGTTGCCAGTGAATATTGTTCGGCAGCTAGCCAGTGCCAGAAACACATTCCTAAATACCACTCTGCCATCGTTTCTGGTTTCTAACCCACGGTAGTTTTGGTGTATGGTACTAAAACGAATTTTCTCCAATTAATTCAATCAGACGTGCCAGTTCCAACTCACGAGCGCTGCGAAATTCTGAATAATACCTTCTCGTCATTTTTTCAGTGATCAGTACAGCCAGATTTACCATTATTATTGTCTCCAAGATTTCCGCCTACGGATCCTGTCTTGCTTGACTGGGTTGGCATCGGCAAACTTATCAGAAATCAAAACATTTCTTCATCATGTGGTCCCGACTTTATTAAATCAAAAATGCTAAAGTGTACTGAAGTTTTTTCAAGTGTTATTTTATCAAAGATTTTTGACCAATCCTTACAGCTTTCTACCCTGCCCAAAGGCTAGGGGGGAAAGGTGGTTCCGGTTCATAAATCAGGTGACACTTATTCCTCCAATAATTATCCACCAATTTCTTTGACATCCATTCCAAGTAAAATATTAGAGCACATAATTTATTCCAATCTCATTAATTTTCTCGAGACGAATTCCTTCTTTAACAACACACAACATGGATTTAGAAAGTTATTTTCCTGCGAAACCAAACTCCTGTCTTTTACTAACGACTTGTTTATTAGTGCAGATCAGCAACTTGATACTGACTGTGTATTTCTGGACTTCTCGCGAGCTTTCGATTCTGTTTCTTATGATTTTCTTATTTTCAAACTTTCCCTTCTTACTATTGACCGGAACGTATTTGCATGTATTAAGGATTTTCTTTCTAACAGGACCCAGTACGTAACCGCTAATGATTATACCTCTCGACCTGGCTCAGTTACCTCCGGTGTACCGCAAGGATCGGTACTGGGGCCCCTGCTTTTTCTCATCTACATTAATGACCTTCCTGACTGTATCTCTAACTCAATCGTTAGATTGTTCGCGGACGACTGCGTCATCTACCACAAAATAACTAACCTTAATGATTCCAGTAAGCTTCAAGATGATCTGGTCAGTGTATCAAATTGGTGTAACAAATGGCAAATGCAGCTTAACACAAATAAATGCAAATGTATGCGTGTCTTCTGCCGCTCTACCCCTCCTGATCCGCCCCCCTATTCTATTAATAGTACTGTCCTGTCGGTCGTTAACTCTTATAAGTATCTTGGCCTGCATATTACCAGCAATCTTTCATGGAATATGCATGCTGAATACGTCACTAACAATGCTAACCGAACATTAGGTTATCTAAGACGTAACTTTGCATCCGCTCCCACCTCACTAAAGCTTACCATGTTCAAAGCGCTCGTCCGTCCAAAATTAGAATATGCATGTGCCATATGGGACCCTGTTCATTCCAATCTCATTATTTCACTTGAAAGCATTCAGAACCGGGCAGCACGTTTTATCCTCTCTAATTATTCACGTCATTCTAGCGTAACATCCATGACAACAACATTAGAGCTGCCTGACTTTTCACTACGTCGCAAGCACTCTCGCCTTTGTCTTTTTCATAAAATATACTACCTCAATCCTTTCCCGAAAGAAAATCTTTTCACCAGACCCAGTTACATCTCATCTCGCATCGATCATCAACACAAAGTTGTAGTGCCATTTTGCCGCACTAATCTATACCATTCTTCATTCCTAGCAAGAACCGCCACTGAATGGAACCGCCTTCCCGCCTCCTCAGTCACCATTTGTGACAGCACCAATTTCAAGCTCGCTTTTCAAAGTGCCTTATAGTTACTTCGTTATTTTTTATCTCGTTCTGCAAATAATGTACTGTACCACTCATTTCTGTTGTGCCTACCGGCCTTGAAAGTATGTACAAGAAATAAATAAATAAATATGCTGATACAAAAACATTACCGATGTGCCCTGGCCTGATCCGTACATGGCATATGTGTCAAATGGCGCTCTTCTCAGCACGCCGCCCCCATGGTCATATGGCTCAATTTTGGGCAGACAGGCTGACCGGAGATAACTTTTACATGAGTTGCTCCGCCTTGAGACCGAACCAGAGCTGTGTCAGTTTTACATTTAAGCCGCAAGCAGCTTTTTTTGAGTTTATTCCTTTCACTGAAACTGCTGGAACTCCCTGTTTCATGCAAGAAGGCCCGCAGTTTTATCTGAAGTGGAAAGCAGCGCACAATCTCAACAGATAAAGAAAGCGAAGAAAAGATGAAGCGCTTGTGTCTCGTCTTTCTTTTCTTTTTTGAATTGCTGCCAGGTGCTGTTTAAAAACTCGAGATGAACAATCAACTAGCCTGGAATGTGGAATGTTGTGGAATGGACGGCAGCTTTTAGAACAGCCGGAGGCAAGCGGCCACCAGGCAATGGGACACACTCCCGTGTCCCCCTCAAGCCGTTTGCGTCTGTACCGCGGTCAGTAGGGGGCTTGAACGGGGCGCAGAAGAAATATATTCACATCTTATGGCATCCTGTTTAGCAGGCTGAGCGGGAAGGCTGTTAAAAGTCAAGGATAATTAGGAAACGATCAGCCACAGAACTTTCACCTCATATGGCCACTGCGTTTGGTGGCTGTTATTCCTAAACGTCGAATAAATACCCCGTTTTCGTTACGTTGGCACTTGTGCGGCAGCCAAAGGGCCATTCACTGCAGAAAAGATTGAAATTAAGGATTTTCCTCTACCAATGTTTTCAAGTCCCTGCGTAAACCTCGGAAATGATTGCTTGTTCACCTTTAACAAAACGCACTATATATTTGGTGAGAAATCGGCTCCTGATTATGACCCTTGAATTTCGCGCCTTTTTATCGCGATATAGTATTGTAAGAACTGTCCGATGTTGATAGTGTAGAAGCCTCTTCGGGGGTCCACCGGGGCAGGAGGTAAGCGGAGAAGACGAAAACCTTTTGGCGCCTTGTCACGAAGCAAGCATGTTCCTTTGCAATTCACTGACCTCACCACTCGAAATCACGAATACTTTCCCGACAATCAGAGCCTTTTTTTCCAGTTGCAGGAAGGCTGCGCCATTACCGCCGATATACAAGAAAAAACGGAAAAGGAAAAAAAAAAAAAAACGGGTTTTGTCAATCATTCCGCGGCCACAGCGTCAGTAAATTTCGTTGGACGGGCTTTGGTTACCACTAGCTTTTCAAAGAGCCTTCTTACTTTCCTTTTTTTTTGCGGGCATCAAGATGGTGAGAGGCATTACCTTGAAGGACAAATCTGGACGGAAGGAGCAGTCCTTTCGGTGGAAGCTAGGAGGGCTGTCTGTTTCTCCGACTTACGTTTCGAGCGCGTATTTACGAATGCCACGTACGATAGTAGTTTTTGTTTTTCTTTGCGGCTGTGAGCAACTTACGCTTTCGGTGGGACAAATCGCTGTTAATCGGTATTCGCGTATGCCTCAATGGCGATGCTCACCGTTCACTGTCAAGGTGTTCCTTATCCGGCGATAAGAGCACAGTTACTTAAAGAAACGCCGCTAAAGAATGCGAATTTTGTCTTTGTGACCATCTGTTAATTTTATGTGCATTTGCTGGCCATATGTACACATTCTGCATGGCCATGACGACCTACTCCTTCCCAAGACCTTGCACAAGGTTGGCAGTACTTGTAAAATAAATAAATAAATGCGTGCTCACGAGACGTTCTTGGCGGGCAACAGCATCGTATTTGTTGATAACAGGTACACCTTAGTGCGGCTTAGTACGGGTTAGTTTATAATGGGTACGGCTTAAACACTATAGACATGTGCCGCTTCTTTCGTACCTGACCTATTTTCTTCACATGTTGAATCAAGTTATTCTAAATGCACGGAAGGCGTCCTGTGGATTAGAAACTAGCAACTATCCAGTTTTGTGAAAATGTTTTCTCTTCCACAATCACAGATTCACAGAGTTATTAACCTGAGTTAAGAGTTATATAGCATTCAGCAGTGTATTGCAGTCTGCAGGTGAGCTGATTTCTTCATGTGTTTAGCGAATGTCTATCTTATTAGTTTTCCATCTTTTTGTGTCTTCTAAAGAACAAAAATAACCTTTTGATAAAATTTCTGCCCCAGTAAAACGATCTCTAAAATGAAGGAGCAGCACGATATGCTATTACCAGCGTTTTGTATTATCAATACACCTTGCTCAGAATGACACGCAACTTTGTGCATTATTCCTTTAGAAATCGAAGTAAATCCAATCTCATAAAAAATACTGCGCGAAAATTGTTTTCGCAGCTCTTCGTTCGTGCTCACGAAACTGCCCTTGCCATGTCTTCACGTTAGTGCAATAATTTTGCCGAAGTTCTACGTAGTTAGGTTACCTTTATGCTCTACAGTACAAATACGGAATAATACGAAATAGCCACAATAATAGTTTTCAGTTTAGCCAGCGCACTGGTAGGTGCACCGGCTCACGATAACTTGCTGGTTCTATTGCTGTCACAGCGACTCCATCACTCATTAAAAAAGCCGCAGACCTCCAGTTCATTACTACCGCGAGGAAAATAAAATTTGTGCAATCTTTTCGCAGTTCACTCATATTTTTGCAGCTTCACAGCCACCACAAAGCAGCCGCGCGCCACATGCATTGCATGCTCTCAACGCGTGACCGTCGAGTGGAACCTGCAGCACATACCCTGAAGGCAGAGGCGAGGGTCTCAAGGCACCCTACTGGACGCCAGCAACTAGCATCATGTGTTGGCTGCCAGTAGCATTAACCACATGAGTTTGTTTTAAACTTAGAATAATTTAGAAAAGCAGAGACCTCCAAGAGATTCTTCAAAATGTTGATTTTCATGTCCGAGTTTGCCTCCACTTTGACCTGTAAAAAGCTTTCTACGCTCCCATCAGCTGTTTCCGACGACCAAAGAAGGTCGGTGTGGGATGTATCGTACATTCAGACACCCTTGCTTACCTGAATTTCTAATAATTAATAGGTTTTATGCTAGAGAGAACCAAAATTACAAAACAAAAATTGGATATAGTTTATCGGTGTTCCTTTAAACCACTAAGCGCAGAAAGCTGGGCTCCTTTGTCTCTAGAACAATTGTAAGACGTTCTTCCAACGCGCGCAAAAACACGGACAAAGAAGAGACATACACGAACGTCGGACTTCAACTGAGGTTTATTCTACAAACAGGCATGTATGTACAAAAAGAGGGCAAGGCCATAAACGTATACTGCGACCAGATAACAATATCGGATACATAGATATCAGGCACAAATGCCATGTCACTTTTTTTCCCCTTCTTTTCTTCCTTCTCTCTTCACATCAGAGCATCTCTCTTTTTTGCACATATACATGCCTGTTTGTAGAATAAACCTCAATTGAAATCCGGCGTTCGTCTGCGTCTCTTCTACCTTTGTCTGTGCTTTTGCGTGCGCTGGAAGAATATCCTACAATTGTTGCTTTAAACCATAAGCAGTTATATTTTATGGACACGTCGAACAATTGAGAAACATATTTTGTACGAATTCAGCTTGTGTCTCTAATACGTTTAAGACAGAATAGTAAAAAAGCAAATAATTTTGCAGCCTTAAGAGGTTGGCGTACAAGTTTGGTTTATCTAAGCTAAAATGAAAGACGCCGCTTCAGAACTGTCATCACCATGTAGCTTAATCCTTGTATGCGAGAATGAGCTCCAAATATTCGAGGAATACGTTGTGACCATGTTACGTTTCTTCGCTCGACAAATTATAGTTTTCTATTTCATGCAAGTTTGTTGAAAGAGCGGTAAGGAATCTATTACAAGAGTGAATTTTTATTAATCGTTGCTTTTTCTGGTTTAGATCAGTTAGGAGCAGGCAATAGTTTTCATTTCACAAAACTTATCATTGCGCAGTCGAAACATTTACTACAGAATTGTGTCAAAAATACAACAAAATGTTTTTGTAGCTCTTTCGCAACATCAGATTCTTCTGTAGTTCTTTAGTGATTTTCTGTAGGTTTTTTCTGTAGTTCTCTCTTGTATTCTGTAATTCTGTAGTACTTGTCTGTTGCAGCAACACAAAATTCGCACGTTACTACAGAAATTTATCTTGTCACACCATTACTGTCAAAAACCGCACAGAAATTTTGTTGTAGTAACAGAGAACGTTCTATTGTCTCTCGCTTGCAGGTACCCCTTAGATTTTGGCACATCAAATCAAAATGGCTGACATCTCTTCCTTCCTAGCTTACTTTATATTGTGAGCAGCGATACTGAAAAATTGGTACACGTCAAAAAACTGCACTAAGGAAAAAGCTGTCATAGCAGAAAAGAAATACTGCGAGAAGAAGTAATTTGACAGATATATTCAAGTGTACTTTGTTCAATTCTGTGCGCTACGGCAAAGCACTGCAGGCAAACACCATACGTCTAATTTATTTCGCACCAGCCGCTAGTTTCAAAGAAAAGTAGGCTTAGTTGTGGCTAGCGAAGTCACTGCAGCTACGATCAGACGAGAGCGGAAATCTTATACAGTTGCTTAAAGCTGTCAGCTGGAGCAAAGCCGCTGCCTCCCCTGAGCAAGCCAGTGGTACGAGGAAAGTGAGCCGTGGAGACTTGCACCAAGATCAAAAGGCGCGAACGCATCTAGAAAAGCGGGACCTGGCGTTGCGAAAGAATACGCAAAGGCGAGAAAAGAGGCATTGAAGATGAGGCAAAAACCACTCCGTAGAAAGCAAGCATCTCCATCCAGCTGGCGTGGGCAAGCAAGGCATTGAGAAGGCAGATATAGTGATCCGCTACTGCCCGAGGTGCATTCGAGTCGCCTGAAAGCAAGACGGAGGAGCGTCTCCGCGGGCCGCGTGCAGGGAGCGACGGTGCGGTGGCAGCTCGCTGCATCTCGAGTGAGGAGACCGCACTCGCTGAAAGGTTTCTCGGACCCCGAGCTCGGAAAGGGTGGAAGCAAGGGCCAATAGCCGAATGCGACCGTGGAATTGCAAAGCGTGCCCTCACTTGGGTAACATGAGTTCCTTCCTCCCTCCCTCTGCATTCGCTATGAGGCGCGGCACAAATGTGCGTATACTGGGGGGTTATGGGAGGGGAGGGCATGCGGAAGTAGAGCAGGTTCTCCTAGCGTCGCGCACCCCCTGATTCACCTATGTATGCCTGTATATGTTCCGCGGTGGGTGCGGGGGTGCGATTGCGCGCTTCGTTGGACAGCTGAAGCGGAACCTCGCATTTCCTAATTCTCCGTTCTTCCCTTCACTCTCGCTTTCTGCCCATCCGCATTTCTATCGTATCCGCTATCAGAATATGCTCTTAGGATCAAGTTTAGGGGTCTTTGACTTTTTGCTCAAGTCACAGCGTCACGGTACATTAAGCTGTGACGTAATAAACTGAAAGGTATTGAGGCATTCAAATTCTCGTCTGCCCGCCCACTAACCGTGGTAGGTGCGCAGGTGAACATTTATGTGCGGTCAGATCTGAGTGTGTCTCCGTCTGAGCAAACGTTTTGCCTGCATTAAGCGCCATTCCCATCAACGCCGTCACAACGTAAACAAGATATACGTCCTCGGAAAGGCTCTATATGTATGTCCTTGCAGAAGATATTTGCCGGTACGTGCCTGTCTGTGAATTGCGTATTACCGAAGCTCCCAATGTAACGCCATGCCCAAGCGATATTTAAAACGACGTGTGCGTCACGACCAATTCTGCGCTTCGTGTGGAGCCTGAGGGATAGCAAGCACGAATTTGTTCCTTTTTCACCCCTGGACTTTCCTGCTAGGAGCACGTCAGGAAGCTGTGCCTTTGGCTGTCGGCTTTCACTTGACAGCCCTCTGGCGACTATTTCTGCCATCTTTATTGCTTTCACAGAGCGTTCCTTCGCTGATTTCGGTTTTATCTATAGTTCCGTTGCGACGGGGTGGGCATACACGGGCCACAGTCATTCGGTCAGCCTCACTTGGCTGCCAAGGGAAAACGACAGTTTGATAACCTGGCCGGCAGAGGTGTGTCCCGGTCGACCCACTTCACCCAACGCCTACCGCCGGAACGAAGCGAAGACGACCCCTGGCAGTGTCGCACACCAATGCGTCGCCGTCCCGCTCGTGATGACAGTGCGAAGAGACAGCGCTGTCCCGGCTGCCAGAGATCGATGGAGATGGCCGCTTTCAACCGCGGATTTCCATCATATCCGTCGACCACCGTCCACAAACAGTCCCTGCCGCCGAGAGGCTGGGACACGCTCGGCTGATATTCCGATTGCTAGCTGCTCCGTCACGGCGAACGTCTCTGCGCATCTGTCGTCTCCGAACCGCTGGGGCGCAATATGAGGGTGGTTGAACAAGTCATAAAGAACACGGACACACAGGCAGTGCCGCGCCCATCGAAGCGGAAAGACCATGCACGGCGGAAAACTGAATAGACACCCAAACGACAATCATTGCTGCGTTCGATGAAACCAGGAGTGGCGTTGGCTTTTTCGAGATCGGTCTACACTGCTTCTTGTTTCTGCGTGAAGGCGTCGTCAGAAAGAGGAGCTGCGGAATTGTGGTCGCGTCCTTTGTTTCTCTGCTGCCCTGCAGCTGTTGGAAGAGAGAGCGGAGAGTATCTGTCACGTGATGATGCTACTGGACGTCTGCCCAAGATGTCCTTGTTGAGTGAAGTGCAAGCTCTTGAACTCTCGGTGTCGTAGCGGAAACAGGGCGTCTCCAGAGACCTCATCTAGGGCGTGCGTCATCACGGAAAAATATGGGCGAGGACATGAAGATCTTTATTGAGCCCACTGGCAAAGGCAAGAAAAGAAATGCTGACGAAGCGGAAACTACAACTTTTCGACCTTTTGATAACCGAAAAAATAGGCGCAGTTGCTACAGCACCTTGCGTCACACACTGAGCTCTAACCCGCAGCATCCTGTGGTGTCGATACGATATCTTGCGCATGCTCCTTGGGTGTTTTAAGACAAGGATGCAATTTACGTCTCATGATAATTATTTTCTATACAGTAAATTACTTATGTGATTAACAAATGGGTCTGGACACTCAGAACCGCATAATTATATAATGTTGAGCCGGAATACTTTTCCAGTCAATATATTCAGTAGCTCTTTTTTGAAGCTGCACAAATAAGCGTTTTTATCTTGGAAATCTCGCAGCCAAAAAGTCGCAAACAAATATTTCACCTGCAAAAAGAGATAACTTGATGCTGAAGGTTTTTTAGCGTCCGTCTGTCTTTCTGTACTTCATTTTAGGGAGTAATAGCACCTCTATTAGCAAGTAGGTTCTTGAAAATACATCATCGAAAGGGGCCTTCTTATATACGAATTTAAGAATAAGCTGTAATAATTACTTTTATTCAAAAATTGCCTTAAAGAACTTCCGTACATGGGGATTATATTGTAATAAGAACGCGCTGTGTTATTTTTTTATTATAAAGTGAAATAAATAATGCAGACTTTATTCCATGATTATTCAATGACTGCATATTGTGTCGCAAAAGAAGCTACGCTGGCGTGTCGTTGCATTTAGTTCCCACCATAGAAGAATCTGAGAAAAGGTTTGAAAACGTATGTTATTATTTTTAGGTTCGCAATCACGCAAATAAAGAATAATTTTGCTTTTCGGAATGGTTAATGTAGGCCCAGATATTGCGAACTGGGAATTATGCAGTACTGTTAATGTTTTCGAAGTGAATTAGCTCGGAATATTAGCTTCATTAAACTTTATGCCTACCTTCAGTGCCGTTCTGATCAAGCCTATAGCGTCTTTAGTGGAACTTAGACGAATGTGGCCCGAAATTACATAGTTGGGCTTCGTGCATTGGGCACTCCTAATTGCAGCAGTAAAGCGGCTTGGTATCAGAAATACGAATATAACCTGTATATTTACCGAAGCCGCTTCTGGCCGTCTCTATAAGTGCGAGCGCTGCCGAAAAGACGTAACATGTCAAACTTTTTTTTTTTATTGTGCCGTGTAGGCCACAGGTGTAGGCCCCATGTCAGTCTCGGCAAACTCCCCAAGTCTTATCCCAGTAGGGTTTTTATAAAGCAAGTGATGCCCAACCATAAGGCGAAAACGTTTTACGTTTTCAGTTAGTACTGTATTACGCAGCAGCGCTTCTAAATGCAGCAAAAGCTAACTATAAAAGAAAAGTACCATCTTCAGCATGTGGTCACGTTAAACAACTTGATGCGGATTTCCGCCAATGTTTCGGGCGATGCGACACACAAGCCGCCTGTATCTGAATCAAGGCACACCTTCATATTTATAGCAAATGAGCCTTAGCCAATGACGGGTCTCTTTAGAGCAAACAAGTCTCACGCTCTCCAGCCTAAAGAATTTACAGTCACAAAGCCGGTGTTTCCGGTAGCAGTGCGCGCAGAAGTGTGCGCGATGGGGATTTGGTTCACTTGAAGAACATACAATTTTCTTTGTTTGGGAAAGAGGGCTTCGTAGGCATACTCAAAAAAAAAAAAAAAAAAAGCTCACCGATGTGACTCAACATTTATAGGATCGTCTTTGAAGACGTAAGAGGGGGAGGAGGCAAAAAATTCACGCGATAATCCTATACTCCACATGTAATTATTTGAAGGTCCACATCACCGTTTCGCAGTAGAGGTACTGGATTAGTTGAAACTTTGTGAGGTGTCGTTCGGGCTGGAAATTGCGTCATGCAATATTTTCCTTTAGTCCATAGCGCTGTTAATGAATTTCTAATTAATCTTCCGAATGAGTTTTTTCATTGTATACATTCGCATTCCGTCTGAGACATTATAATATACCAAAACAAGCTTCCATATTTTATTCGACTTGATCTTACTAGCGATGGCATAGGGAGAAATTTCCAGGCTCAAAATAATAATAATAAAAAACGATATGAGTCCATGCTAGACAGACATTTAGTATCACCTGATCATCTGCTGCGTTACGATAATTTGAACCGGATTAGTAATAGGGCTTAACGCGGAGCAGCACCATGAAACTTCATTCCATCGAAAGAAGGGGGGGGGGGGGGGGGGGGTCTAGTTATTCAAAATTAGTTGGAAAAGGAAATACAGAGAGAGATAGCGGCCTGCTTTACACGTCGTCTCATACAAAAGGGAGAAATCATTCTTAAAGTTGGAATTTTGCTCACTATATCGCACGGACCAAGAACGTGCTATGCTCGGCCCTGCTACATTGTTCCACGGTATTTGGCGTTAAGGTGGAGGCATCCAAAGGAAGAGCGGCATTTCTATGCTAAGTAATACTAGTCGCAAAACAATTAGTCTGCAGTTCCCTTGATAATGACGACGAAAAGAACCTTTATGAACAGTCTCGACGGGCTTTCTGCTTTAATTTTACTGTAATTACACTTGACTTTATTTTTTATTTTTTAGTTTTTACGCTTTTTCGTTACACTTCTATCGAAGAGTTCGCGAAGCGGAACAATAAAATCGTTACGCAAGTGAACGCAGCAATGAACAAAAACGTCATAAGAGCTACAAGGTTGGCCTGCTTGACAGGAGTTTAATGCAGCCTGCCAAGTTTTTAACAGTATCGCAGGAGCGTCAACAATTCACTTAGCCAGCGCCTTAACACGCGGCAACCTGACGAAATCGGCGAGTGTTGGTGTAGGCGCTGTAAGCATTATTTTGAACGTTGTATGTTGGTAGCAGTGGTCGGTCACCTCCTGTACGTCTTGCACGCAATAATTGCGCTATGATAAGCCGCCTCAGACAAAACCGTGGACAATTGCTCGATATTATTTATAACTTCTGAAGGTGTACACACTATGTTTAAAAGGAAGTCAGTGTGGCGATGATAGGTACGCGTTCGCGAACGTAGATAGATAAAACAACCAATAATAGGTAAGAGTACACCACTAGCCACATGGGACCCACTTTCTGCAAAGCCAAACGTAAAACTATCCTTTGAAACAAATATTACCACGCATTCATAACCAAAAGCTTTCAGAGCATCTAAGGTACCAGAAACTTTCCACCGTCCTCGGAAGCAACGAATGAAATGAATTAGGGGGACGATTAAGCTTCGCCTTAACTGCAGAGCTGTAGCTCCATTGTAAATTGGTTTATAAGAAAATTGAGGAGCATGTATCAGCCACACTTCTCGGTGAACACCTGAACCGCACCCTAAGGGAAGGGACAGCGCCTCAACTACAGGTCTCCATGACGACAACACTCGACAATTTTCTTGCCAGGTTCCGGACATTTCCTACAAGTCCGAACAACGCCAGACCCGAACCTGGGGTACGGCGATGGCTTTTCGGCCGAACAAGCTGCATATGCTATCTCGTAAAAACAGAACAAGCTAACCCCTAGGCGTGACGTGTGTAGGTATAGCTTTCGTAGGTCTCATGCTAATAAGCATGTGGTAAGCGCACTCCCTTGAGCTCTTTACCAGCACCTTTTATCCTACCTAGCCCTTTGCTGCATTGAGCTGGTAGTGCTGCAGGTAAGCAGTGTTTACGGGAGCAGTGCAATAGTGCATAAAAAACTGCATATAGGGAACTGCATATACGCAATAAAAATAAAAGAGTGCAAACTAGGAACGCTGACTATCTCCGGGAGGCGAGAAAAAAAAGATTATAAACGGATTACCGTTTTTGTCGAGATGAAGCTGTATGCTTTCTTCACTTGGGAAAGATGCCAAGTGAAGATTGCACACTGTGTTTCCCATTGGGGTTGCGCAACCCCGATGCTGAGTGGTCAGCTCGGTACTGACTCATGGTATGAGGATAAGGGTTTCCCTTCCGTTCCAGACTTTTTTGGTGTGCTGCCGGCTTTATCTTTCGATCTCGCGTTTTATAAAACGTGTTAATGATTCTTACCAACGATTACAGTAAAATTTTTGAATTCACAGATATTAAATGTACTTGCCGCCATATCCAAAATAATAAGAAAAAAGGGTCAGAATTACAAGCCTCTAAATTTTAGCGCCTGAAAGTCTCAGATCTGCACTGGTGGCGGGTTTGAGATCCCTATAACCCCGTAACTTTAAACGCTAGTGCGAAGCGCTTACCTGAATTGAGAAATTTAAATAGGCACCGTCGTAAAAATGAAATACTGCTTCATATTTTAATTGCATTTCTTAGTTCTATTTGTTTTCTTCCTGTCCACACAGCTCGCGTAGCACAAAACCTCGATTCAATACTGAGTTCATGCATCACCAAGGAATAAACTTATAAACCACATAGGTTTCGTTAAAGATACCAAAATAAACCGTTTCTGCTTCTCAAACGAGCCTAAATAATCAGAAAAGCAGAAAACCCTCAGCTCCTGTCTGAATCGCCACTGCGCCCTCCTTAGTATATTCTCGACCTTGCATCGCATAGACCACCTCGAAATGAACGACTAATACAGCAATCAATAAATGTAAATGATTGCTCGGTCAACGAGCTGTCCAGTGTCAAGAAAAGATTACCTAGTCTAGCGTTCATTCAGATTAGAGACCATTAATTACTCAGTGAGAAGTAGCCTCACGTACCAATCTTTGGGGTTCCTTTTTCACTTCCCAAACGAAGCAGCCGCTCATCTAGCATCTATGAAGTTTGCTAGCAATAGAAGTAATGAAACGTGTGACTTCGTAGGTGAGCTGTCGCCACCGTAAAAATAGTGTTTGCTTTAATTAAAAAGAAACATTAATGAGTACGGTCTAGACCTGTTTTCTTTTGGGTATTGAACTGAGAGAGCAGTACGTCGGGCGAAGGCTGGCAGCGGTCAGTAAAGATGTGCCTCGCCAGGGAAACATTTTCAAAACAGGGGATTGAGACCTCCCGGCATATTATAGCGCAGTTTTTTTCTTTTCTTTCGAACAAAGCTGTTATAGCAAGAACTACGCCACCAGCATATCTTGAGACGTTCCAGAACAATGTAATTAAAACGCTTCAGGGGTTTGCAACCGGTAAATGTTTATTTTTTAAGCTTATTCATTTTCACAGGTAAAGCATCATGACTCGTAGGCTGCTACCGGCAGTTCAGCCTCATAGTCTGCTGCAACTAAACAAATAAAAAATAAAGCGGGTTTTCGTCATTAAAATGCCCGCCTGTCAGAAGTGGCGTAGACTTTGGCAGAATAAAAACTGGTTCACCCCCTTCGTGGTAAATCGGGTTAACCGCGGCGGGATGGAAATCTTTTGAGAGGCATCTGAAGCATTTTTCTTGAATCGTATCCGACTGCAGATGGGTGAAATGCGCCACTCTTCTTTATTATGGTGAGAAGACAACCCATTTAGATCAGCTTAGTGTATTATGCAAGAGCACATGGGTCGCTTACACGGTAGTCTTCCGTATAGTCCTGCACTAACGCCTTGTACGTGGCTATCTCATGCCTGCTGCTTTGATAAGATTAGACGTCAACTTTAATTGAGGCTGAATAGTGCCATTGTTTAAGCAAGAAAAGGCGCTAGAAGCTGGGGATGAATATGGGACCAATATGATTGAAAGCGCTTCTTAATTCTGTAACTTTGTGCAGCTCGCAACTGCAATAAATATGTCTTGATGCAGTACACCTCCATTTTTATAATTACGCTTCAAGGGGCCCTGCTCATTTGGACTGGCACTCAACCCAAAACTAACGCTAATTTGAGAAATAGCTACGACCATGCTCCCATCCTGATTTTGCGGCCGTATGAGCTCGCACTTGCTGGCGACTCATTGAGCGCTACAAAATACTGGTGCACTCCATTTGCTGCGTTGGCACGCATGTCCTCCGTCACATAGCGTCGGGTCTGCGAAACCATAAGATGACAGAACCTAACGTAATGCGCAGACAGGGGTATGCGTATAGTATTGATCATTACTACTTCAGTTTGCGTCGATCAGGAAGAAGTTCATAGCGTTGAAGCGCTCTCGCAGGCGCGCTCTTCCAACCGTTTGGCGCGCATCCCGGACGCGTTCCCGAAGCTCCCTCGATGCCGCTCGCGGGACGGCCAACTTTTTGAGAAGCGGCGAGCTGTATTTTTACGACGCAAGATGTGCCCACTTTTCACTGGTCCCGGGACGAGGATTGCCGACAAAGGGGGAACAAGTGAATGAAAAATAAGAGAAGAAAAAAATACGGGAACAAGCGCCACGAAATGGGGAACCTTCAGGGACGCAGCAGGGAGAAGAGGAAGCATGGGAAAGAAATGAAAGAGAAGGAGGCGGGACGAGTTACTGCGGCGCGGGGCAAAAAAGTGGTGCAATTGATTCTCTGGCGCCATGGCCGCAGTGGGCGCATCGAGGGCGAGAGGGTGGGGCCTTGGTTGTCGTCCGCCGCCGGGCGGCGCTGATTCCCGGGCCCCTTCAATGGCCTCATTGAGCGCTGCATTGCAACCTCGACCGTCGCTGTGTGCGCCAAATCTCCCGGTTGCGAGCGCTTTGACTGTCATGTAAACAAAACTTTGCCTCCTTCGAGACTAGAGGCGGAAAAATTTGTAGGGTGTCCGTTTTGGCACGTATTCCCTGTACGTTGGTGCGAGGTTTCCTCCCGGTTTTGTGTTTTGCGCACTGAACTTGAGGTGCTTAACGCCAGGAAATATTACTCGACAATTCGGCACAGTTCTTTTTCGGGACATACCGCTTAATATAATTTGCAACCTGCATCAAGAATTCATTGATTCTGTATGTACGAAGGCTCTAACTAGGTTTCTAGATTACAGCCGAGCTACCACAGACGATGGTGCATGCAAAGGAAACGCGTTTTTCTGTTTGAAGAGGCAAGGCAATGAAACTTCACCAGCAGGGTTTCCATGCTCGCAAAAGTTTAGTATTTACGTGTTATTACACCTGCTACGTTGCTGCAGCTGTAAATGTATTGTCCCTTATCAGCAGTGCTAGCTACAATGCTCTTTGAAAGATGAACAAAAAAGAAGAAAATTTGAGCAGCAGAAAATGGCGCATTGCTTCCAGGGCCCGTAGAAACATGTCCTAAACAATATTTTTCACAACTACCGACAGCCACCGAACAAAGGCAACCAGTTTATAGTTTGGCTGATCTCAAGTATGTCGGAAAATTACGTTGGAGTTCAGTTATGCAGTCATTCATACCAGCTAGTCATCAGGTCGCTTGTCACATGCCTTGATGAAGAACCATTGTGTTCATTTTCATTGAAAAAAAGAAAAGAAAACATTCTAGAGGCAGAACCTCCCGACAGGAATGCATCTTGTGTTCTACGCTGCTAACGAGACGGACTCCTTTTTTGTGTTTTGTTGTACATATATTATTCCTTCTGTCCAGTGTCTCATGGAGGTTTTGAATATCACTGGCTGATAGCAGGCTTCTGAGACTAATTATCTCACGCCGAGCACGACGAATAAGCAGGAGTTCGTGAGAAATAGCCTTCACAAGGACAGCCGATGTTGCGCCCTCCGCTTTCACTTCGAGCGAACCTTCAGCTGTTTCAATGAGATCATTGGTAGTCCCAAATTATTATAGAAGCTTAAGACTAGAAGAGCAGGTCACTACCTATACAACTGTGTCCTCCGCCTTCACTTCGTGCGACTAACGGTCGCTAAAAAGCTCTCAAGGAAAAGCCATGAAAGAATAGACAAGTAATTTTCTGCTTAGAGTACGCATAAGAAAGCGCGGAATTTCTCCTTTATTTCTGTTCTTGAATCCCCCACCTCCAATTTTTTCTTATTTTTATATTCGGAAGCTTTAGCTAGTATCCCAATGTTGAAAAAAAAAATTGTCCGACTGTGGCGTGAACGTCAGCGATGTTCATCGTTTGATGCCTCGCTGTCTTGAAAATTCAAGATCATGCGTCTGACAGGCTTTCTAGAAAAAAAAAAGTTGAATCTGTCCCCAGCGTCCTAAATTTGAAACTTCAAAGCCTCAAACAATGAAGAACATGCGTCGGGCAGGTGATAGTTGGCAGGTGACGTGGCCAGACTCTGATTGGTCGGCGGTTTGTGCGACGTCATGCCAGCAGGTGGCGGGATCGTGCTTGGATCAGCCGCGAGTTCAGGCAACTGGCATAGGTGGCAACTGAAATGGGTGGGCATTTATTGGTTAGAGATTTCCTAAAGAAAAGTGCCACCTCACAATACATTATTCCGAAATTAGCATTAATATCTGTCATTTCTTTACATAAAAGATAGCATAACCATTTAGTATGGTGTATAATAATAACTCTCGCGTATGTATGGCACGAATCTCATTTATCATCCGTAAATATTTCTTTTTTTTTTCATTATGTTTATTTACATTGGGCATTACTGTTTTTGCTTGGTCATAAAAGACACGAGGCGTGCGAGCTGCGTAAACATGTCCAGCCAACGTCGGGACATCCCGACCCTGGACGTGGAGGACGCGCACCGCGCAGTGGCGCTGTCTCGCCACTGATGCCACGCTCCAGCGCGCCCTCCAAGGACGGTGTAGGGGCGCCCCCATCAACCGATGCGCCATGTCGGCCGCCCGGTCCGGAAAAAGGGTGAAACAACGGACGCGGTGGGGGCAGACAGCGAGCTTGGGTTTCGTCACGCTTTTTGTTTCGGAAACCAAAGCTAGATGCTGGGGCGTTCGCTTCCCTTTTGGTCTGTCTGCTTTGGTTTTCTCGTCATACCCAGAGTGATATGCATTAGGTTCGGACTCGTTTGGCCGCTACGCAGGATTGCGAGACTGGGGCACACTACTGAATCGTCTGCGTGTATCTCTTACGACGTCGTTAACCATAATTTAATGAGCGTTCGTTTTATTGTTATCGTGAAATTAAAGTAAAATGCATTTACTATGTCATGTCACTTGGGCGTTATTCATTGGATGCGGGCAGTGGGATTTTGTTGCCCAGGCTTCTTTAGCGGCTCACATATATTATAGCCAACTGTACGGCTCTCCTTTAATATATTACGGTCCGATTTATGACATATGATAGATCGCATCAGGGGTTCCTGCTAAGTGCGATTCAAATTCTTACAGCGAACGTAATTTAAAATTACAACCGACATTGCAAGCCCCCGCTAACGAAGACAAATGTCCTGGCGCTTAAGGAAGGAAACCTTTTTCCGGTTTGCATGTATTACGCCATAGTTGAGCATTATTTGAAAGCGCAGAAAAAGATAATCGAATTTGCTATCGATGCTTTCTGGAACGTTTTGTATTTTTCATTTCTTGCCTGCAGCCTTTGGTAGACATCGCCAAGTTCAATACCGGCAATGTCCTAAGCCCACTATGAATACTCGTTGTCGACTACTGATTGTGCGTTGCGAAACGCCACCGTATCTCGCAATGTGCGGCAAAGCAGCGGGGTGCGGATGCTGGCATTATCTCGCTCCCTTTCCTTCTTTACCGACTCCGCTGGATGGAAGAGAAACTGCCTTTTTACACTGTCGTCGCTGCTTCGTCCGTCTGTGTCGCAGGAAGTTTCGCAAACAGAACATTTTAATGGTTTCACGCGCCATCATGCAAGAACAGTTTTGGCTATGTACAGGCCACAGATAAGGCCAGACGTTGGCTTGACGTGGGTGGCTAGCTGGCATAGGGCCCAACTTTTTGCGCTATCCGTGAAGAAAGCAGGGTGATGTAGGTATGCTGTTACCGCAGACGACTGGGACATTGGGTAATGTTCTGCATCTGCTTGTTTGGAAAATAAATTCCACTGCGTGTAGGTATTATGGGTATTAGCGTTAACGCTTATTTCGCGCCATTTAATTGCATGTATTACAACTGTAATTGATTTGAGGCATTTTTACTGCGGACGAGCTGACAACACGAGTATATAGCGTTCTAGATCACTGAAACCGATCAACCCAATTGATAGGTCGGGCAGTGATCCTGCCGGTCAATAGATGAGTGCAGTTCGTAAGACAGGTTGCCAGTGTAGTGAACAAGAACCATAAGAACAGGAACAGCCAACTGAACGTTGGTTGAAGCCTGATGTTAAGCCAATGTTAGACGCAATTTATGTGTCACGAGTATATACAGCAAACTTCTGCATATTTTTACCCCACTAATTTACCGATACAAGATACGTTTTAATGCACACAGCTACTCTTGCTGCGCAGCTGTACTCGCCTTGCGCCCTAGTGCATGAACTCCCGTGTGACCAAGTTGAACATTCCAAAACAGCCCAATTCCTCGTTTACATCCAGCACAGTACCTCATTTTCGCTACCCTGAGCTTACCGCGAACAGCAGAAAAGCACTCATGTAAGCTTATAGCTTTGCCATGAAGCTTGATGGCAGCTCCTATGAGAGAAACAAGAGCCACAGGTGCATACGCACTTAACAATCTGTGAATGAAATCCATCCAGACGTAGCCTGGAATAATCTTTAACTGTTTTGTGCTGGATGAAAATCTTTCCCTCTAAAAAATTACTCTCCGCTTGAGCTTAGTTTAGGGACAGAGTTGGAAAGCCTTACTTTGGTCTATTTAATTTGGCACCAACAAGTTAGCCACGTTCGCGAGTTTTGAACATATACAGGTTTCTTCTTGACTGGTCCACATGCATGTGGATTGCTGAACCCTCATCGATGGCTTAAAACAAATAAAAAAGTGTTTACTTGATGAAGGAAGAATACTCTGCCAAGCCAGCCTTTCCGCAAGATGTGCGTCTTCAAGCTACCGCTATCATTTATTGCCGAAACCTAATCCTTATCCCGATTTAATATAATGTAGCACGAAGAAAATCTTAGTATTTGGTAAAGACGACCTACAAACTCGAAAGAGGGCGTCCGAGTCCACTTCCACTTACCCGCATTCTACGACGTTCATCGGAGGCCGAGTATACAATTGCACTTTGTAGCTGTATTAAACTAAGACTTTTGGTGAAGTTTATTTGGGAATTGCGTTATGCGCCACGGAAAGGCACTGCAACTCCGTGCATGCGTTGTACGCTAACGCCGCCTCCTGCTGATAGAGAACGCATGCTACGATGTTCACCAACCAATCGAACATACCACACTCATCCTTGGTTGGGCTCTTTTCATGTGATCAAAGCATATTCGATCTCAGAACCATTTCCACACTGCAAATTTTGGTGTATCACTGGCGCTAAATTATGTGTACCTCCCGAAATGATTGCACCGGGATCACAAACAGCCAAGTAACTGCGTCTCGGTTTCTTCCATTGAGGTAACGCGGAAAGACTCCCCAGTAATGGAAAGATGTTGGCGATCTTGTTTTGCTTCCTTCCGCGCAGCAGCCTGCAGCAGCAAGCGACTGGTCGCCCATCTGCGCTGCGTCTGCGTCTGCGCGTGCTTGTGACGTATGGCGCGCGGCCTGTAGCGGAAGGCGGCAGCGGCAGGCTGGGCAACTAATGGTCCGGCCAGGGCTACGGTGCCCTATAAACGGCGACGCTTTGGTACCATCCCCGCCCCTCCGCCTCGCCACATTTCACTTCCTCCAATGTCCTTCCCTCTCCGTTGGTAGCGCTGGCAGGGAAAAGCTTGGGACGAGCCAGAGCCTCTCTCTCGCGCGCGCGATCAACGGTCGGTTGCACATTTACGTCCCGAAATAAAATGATTGAGAGCGATCAACAACACACCTCCTTCTTTTGTGCCAAGAAATCGTGGGAAAAGGCATGGTGGGGAGCTTTGCTCTTTTTGAGGTAGTCTGCTAATGCAGAACCGCACACTGCTAACGCACGGAGATTACAAAGCCAGGATCTTCACCTTTTAGCCGTCGGAACAACAAGCGCGCCTCGAACCTAAATATACGTTTAGTTTTTAACGAATATAAAAATAGAGGTAGCTACCTGGCAGCGGCATTAACTCCTTTTTACTTTTTATTTTCGGGATGTAAGTCAATGTAGAAAATGTATACACCTAGACAATTTCCCTGTTTAACAGGGACATGTCAGATACATCGCCGTACACAAGGATACGTCGACCGGAACGGGAGAAATGGTTAAAAGCATACGTGTCTCGACGCATGGGTCTGTTAGTTGAGCGAATGCGTTGAATTGCTTGTCCAAAGCTCCCATGAAACTTTCAAGAAACCGGCCCAGTTGCGGAGAGTGGTAATTATAAATTAAAATTAATACTATATTCATGAAAGTGCGCCTGTTGATAGTGGCTTGCATGACAGTAGTACGAGTCCAAATCTGATCTTCCTTGGGGAAAGATAAACAGTCTAGCTGTGGCCGCATAGTAATGTGCGATAAACGTACCGTCGAGGAAAAGCACTACATCCTTCTCACGAAGCACGGAAAGCTAGGTAAAATAGCATGATAGTGCAGGCACACACTGGTATGTGCACCCCATGCACCGGCATCACTACTAGCACCAATGTAAATGTTTCGTGAAACGCCCTCACGCCAGAAGGGCAAGTGTGGAGGAACACATAAAAGAGGACAGGCGAAGGGAGGTGACTCATTTTGTGTTAAGTATTCAATACTAATGGGCCCGAACGTCACCCATTTTCACAAGGCTTCCTTTCGAGATGCATAAAGCACCACTTTCGCCGCCCTGAAGACCAAAAGTTCTTGGAGAGTCCGGCCGCCGGTTCTTCTCTCCTTACCAATAACTTGAGCTTGAAATTCTCGGCAAGGGGATATTTGTTTTCTGGGGAACGTTTTTTACTAAAGCATTTCTTATCTCCTTTTCTTTTTTTTCTTTTTTTTTTTTTTGCATACCGTAACATTTCACGACAACAATCAATATAAGCGTAGGGAATGTCTCGGGATGTTTGCCTTTCTGTGCTATTTATTTACAAAAGTGGAGTCGACTGTGTATTTATAGCAGTCGTAGCAGGACAAACTTTACAACCAAGATATTGGGGCGAGTCGGAACACTAGACCATTCCCATCAGTGCGGTCGCAGCAGTATCTTACAATATTCCTCTGCTGACGAGCAATTAATGTCAAAATCACGCACTGCATCGTTTGCTACGACAGTGCCTTAGAATCAAACATTAAGTCTAAGAAATTCCTAATTAATCGCCATGTCATTGTTCCGCTATGCGATCAAAAGCAAAAAGATCTAGCCTGAAAACTTTTGTCCAATTACGTACTTCAGAAATAAATTTCCGATAAAGAAGATATGACGTTCTTATTTCGTTCCTTATGCCTTCTTCCAAATCGCTCTTTTTCCCCTTGCTAGTTGAGGTTTCTGAAAAGCAGCTGCACTAAGAACCATTAAATACCCTCGCTAAATCAGATATCTCTAACGTTTCAGTTGCGCTTCGCTTCACGGATATGTCAGCGTGATAACGCGTGTCAATATCCGGGACACTGCATGAGACGCAGAACACCGGTCACCGCGAGGGGCCGCATCGATCGGGTTCTATTTTAGTGACTCCTTTTCGCTCGCGACTGCGACGTCTTTGGTTGGGGAGAACACAATCGCGCATCTCTTTTGCGACTGCAACGCTTTCAACGCGAAAGGATGGAGTTCGCCGGTCTGGCCAGGCTTCGTAACCATTTGCCGTACAAACCGAGCCGACTCTGGCGATGGTCTCAGCTCACACCAATAGTGGAGACACCAAAGACGCAGCCTAGCTTTTTCTTGAGGCTTGGGAAAAGTCTTATTCTTTTTATTTGATGCGTACCGATATCCGCAAAAAAAGATTATATAGAGGAAGATAAATGGGGTCAACCATCTCCATCCATCCAAACTGTTTGCTAAACGGTTGGTATACTTAAGCGCGGTGGTGACTTGTGCCATTTCGGGTATGTGTGACCCAGACATTTTCTTCGCTGGCCGCGGCATTATTATCATCATTCTTGCTGCGTGCAAGAAAACTATTCAGAATTCAGTTTGATTGCCGCAATGACCTTTCTGTAACCATACATTATTTCCTCAACTTACGTCTAACCCCGCCGATGTGGCGCAGTGTTTAGGGCGGTCGATTACTGTGCCAATGATGCGGAATCGAATTCCGGCCTCGGCGGCCGCTTTTACATTAAGGTGAAAAGCAAGGCGCCTGTGTGTTGTGCGATGTCAGTGCACGTTAAAGAACCCCAGGTGGTCGAAATTTCCGGAGCCCTCCACTACGGCGTCTCCCATAATCTGAGTCGCTTTGGGATGCTAAATCCGACAAACCAAATCAAACCTTTCCATTTTTCTTTATTTTCTTTCCACACATCGACATCCGGCTCATATGTCGTAGTTTCCCTCTTTATATGTGGGTTAAGTGGAGAAAACTCACACAAAAGAGAAGACATGTGCAATAGCACTCAAATCAACACTTTATTGGACTGACTTGCGCCCGCAAAAGAACTAAGCAATTCGGCGGCGGCGATAGCAGCAAACTTGCTCGCTGATCGTTGAACTAAGAATGCCTACAAAATTCGGCACTGCTCAATTTAAAGTCGGCCAAGAACCATCTAGTTAACCGGCCGAAGAAACCTGAAGAAGTCTGAAACGATACGGAAATAGTTGCGCTTCGCTGAGATCACTCCGGAAATATCTCTGCGCATCTCACGCTACATTGGAAGTGATAAAGCCATGTCTCGCAAGAACGGGGATGAACAAGATCGTTTCGTGTGCTATAATCACAGTGATAAGTCCGTGTGCTTGCGGCTGTTGAAAACGACAATAAAGATTTCAGTGGTTGGCGGCAATGTGTGGGGAGAAAACTCAACGCACGTCATTCAGGGCGGGCAGGCGAGTAGGCGAGATTTCAGGCAGGTGCACAGGCAGGCAGGTTGGGTGGCAGGCCCGTTGGCGGGTTTTCAGGCAGTTTCCCAGGCAGGCATGCACAGGATAAGCGGCACATGGAGGCCATTAACGCCGGCGTGTCTATGTCCTTAAAGGTGGAGTTGTGATTTAATGATTTGGGCTCTAAAATCTTTGTCTAAGCAATTAAATCCTTAGTGGACTATTGAGCAACTTTTTCTCAAGTAACACGAAGTGGCGACCAGATCGGAATAAACAGTGTGCACATGCGTTATGCCTTCGTTTAATTTAGTTTTATGAGGTTTAACGCCCCAAAGCAACTCAGGCTATGTTAGATCCCGTAGCGGAGGGCTCCAGACATTTTGACCCCTCAGAGTTTGGTAACATGTACTCACATCGCACACAGCACACGGGCGCCTGGCTGGCTTTTTGCTTGCATCGAAAAGCGGCCGCCGCGGTCGGGGTCATCTCTTAAGTGCATCTTAAGTCCATCTTAAGTACACGGTACATAAGAATCATTTATGCTAAATCTCCCTTTACGTACATGTGCGCGGAGCATGCATTTCCGTTCAAATTAAAATGACACCTTCAGCACTGGAGATAAGAAAACAATATTTGTCCAAATGAAAGGGCACTGACGTCTACAACCGGTTCCCACATACCACAACCACCAGTTTCAATTATGCAACGCGTGAAAAATGGTAGAAGAAAAAAGCATGCTCCATTTACTTTTGTCCGCTCCGGTACTTTACTAACAATAGCATGCTGACCTTTTTTGTAAAATTAGATGCATCAAATTAAGGCATGTGGATAGCTTTAAGCACTTATGAATCACAATTACACATAATTTGCACTGACACAAACATATTGATTATGTCTAGTCGAAGCTAGGGCATGCCACGAAGTATGTCAAGTTAGTCGCCTAAAGGACATTTCCATCCTTACAGTACGCTTGTTTTGTCTGTACGGCCAACCAAATCAGTTCCATGCATGTATTCATTTCTGCGCAGGTTCATAAACATTTTTTTTACGTTCCGCTTTGATGTCACTGATACTTCATTCTACTCTTGCTCGTACGTCTCTGCTGTTAATTTGGTAAATTCGATTTCCACATCTCCAAAGCCCATCTTTAGGTTGAAAGATGCAATGGCAGCTCTTTCATCCTCTTAGACGTGCGGGCAGACGCGAATGAATCGGAAACAGATAGTAGCCTGCGCAACACCACTGCGTAGACCAGCACCCAGCGCATATGTAAAACTGTGCGTCTTTCCCCTGCCGTTCACCAGCTTCTTTCGCTTTCTCGGTTCTGCTCGAAAGTGGATCTGCTAATCTCGGAATGATCGCTTTGTCCCAGCGGCGGATATACATTCACCGGGTGCTGTTCCCGAACGCCTTTCCACGTTGCCTCTTTTTCTCGTCTTGGAAGAGGCTCTTACAGAGATTAGCCTGACCGTTTTCCTTGGCCCCATTAAACCAGAACGACCGTGAGGACTGTGGCCACGCGCATTCGTCAGCAGGGTCGTCGCGCGCTGACTGCGATGAGGATCTAGCGAAGACGCCATGAAGGCACTCAGCGTTGGACTGTTCCTTCACGCCTCGGATGGTTTGGAGCGTTTTGAAATTGACTTTTAAATGCATTTTGTTCACTTATTAATTGCTCCCCGGAACGGATGAGGAGAGAGAAAGCATCTAAGACCACTTGGTAAT
>JAJIZL010122655.1:65695-100808 GCA_023969395.1 Amblyomma maculatum
GCGCTGTTTAATTTGTATGGAATCTCACGTTTATGGATTCTTGTAGTGATCGCTGTCAGTTATATAGTTCCCTCCCTCAAATATTACAAGTTTTGAAAGCATACTTCTAGCCCGCAGGGATATGATTGGGCAATTCCTTCTATTACTTTGTCACTTTCTCTTTCCTATTAGGTGCTCCCCGAAGTCCTTTCTTGCTTTGATGGAACTATTCTTTCATGCTCACGTTAGTCAACGCCACCAGTACAAGCTTGTGAGGTAACAAGTGTGAATAAAGTTCTCAGTCTGTTAGCTGAATCTCTTATTTCTTAAACAGTCGGAGATGTTACCCAGCGGCCAAATTCCAGTTGCGGCAGGGATAGTCTTTTTTCTTCATTTTGACTGACTCGGAGCATTATTAGATCCTGGTTATCCATAATATCTCTTCTCACATGAACGTTGAGGCTAATGCAGCTGAGGAAGCTGAAGCGGCCCAATTGCTTTATTTCATTTCGCTTGTTTTGTTGCATTGCATTCACACCTGCATGCAGAAGCTAACGTAATAAAACTGCTCAATGTGGTTTCGTATAAGGTAAGGCCAAATACCCCTTGGGGCACGAAGGCATAGGTGTACGAGCTAATTAGGGGCGAAACAAAATGTTTCAACGTTTTGTCCACTTCTATGTGCTTGTCGTTAATATTGAGGCCGTCTTCGGGTTTTTGCTGCTTTTTATCACAAACACAATCGACAACAGAGAATGATTCTGGGTTATAGCTGCTGAATCATGTTGTCCGCGGCGCGACTCAAACACCGTGTAAAGCATTTGTCTCAGCAGGCATGCACAATCGGCAAGATATTATTTGAGCTGCTGTTCCTTGCACCACGCAAGTGTTCAAGTGACTGTTCTCTCTCATATTTACAGAACAGACGGTTCCACGCGCCATAAGTAACAAATGCCGGCATATATATTGTGTCTCTGAAGCAGCTGGGAGAGGTTTCTCGCCAAAACATACGAATCAGCTGTTAGACACTGAAACCTAAGGTTGACAGGTCTAGAAGGTCGGCAGCTGTAGGTATCTAGACTCAGCGCAGACTCTCGGCTGTCGCTCTAATGTACAAAAAATAATCCATATGTTGCCAAAGTTTCCCAACGCCAAAAATTTTCCAAGTCAAAAGTTGCCCGAACTCCTCAACGTTAGTTCCTTTCGAAAGGCCGGCCTGCGTGGCAGCTGTGCGTACTGAGCGTATAAAAGTTCGATATCGGTTCTTAAGAGCAACCAGCATTTCCTTTTGCAGCTCCGGCCCCCAGCTTGCGATTCGATCTCCATGGCTGACATTGTTTCCTTTTTTAATGTATTTTTTTTGTGCACGTTTTCGCCACGCAGCTCTACCGCACCCTGATCGATGCCCACATGGAAGGGCTGCAGGTCTACACAAAGGATGAGATTCCCGCCAGGTACCATATCAAGCACAGCCCGAGGGTGCTGCCCCTCTTCCTGATGACCACGCCTAAGTACTTTATACTGCCGGTGAGTCCAAGCAGTCGCGGAGATTTTAGAGAAAAAAAAAATGAAGAGAACCCTCATTCAAGTGACACGATTCTAAGATTGATGGTTTCTCCGGTGTCTCAAAGCTTGGTCGTTGAAAACTTGTCGCAAAACTGTTCAGCATATTGCTTTTCTGTAAAAATTTCTTAATGAATGCCGTCATTCTTCTTCTCAAGACACAGCCAGTCAACAATGTTGCTTCAAAAGAAGCTGTGTAATGAACTCAGGTAAAGACAGAACTGAACCATTCCTCCTTACCTTTTAAATAGCGCGGCTCTTAAAACGAATGAAGAAAAGATACTTGCTGTTCTATTTCACTGAAATAGGCGTTTGTTGTCGCGACTCTTTTATCTTTTTTTTTTGTAAGTATTGTTCTTGCAACTCTTCATTGTCTGTTTTTTGCTGCCCCCATCACTGAAAGCGTAAGTTATATGTGAATTTAAAGAAGTAGTTGGTGCTACTCTTTCCGAATACGTCAAAACGGGTGCCATTTTGTATTTTGGTCGCAGTTACTTTTTCCGTCTGTTAAAACGAAAAGAGCCAAGAGTGGCTCTTTCAGTAGATGTTAAGCCGTACGTGGATGCTGACGTGTGTGATAGAGTAAGAAGTTTAATGCCTTTGGTTTCTTGTTTCTTCTCCAGCTCAGCGACAGCAGCAAGACAAAAGTAAACCACAAGAAACGCTTCTTCGGCTACCACGGCTATGACCCCGAACTTCCTGAGATGAGAACCATATTCTACGCCCAGGGTCCAGGTACATATTAAATAATCCCCCTTCTTTACAATACACGCTACCTGTAGCTCGACGCACATTCTTCTTGTGGACAAACTTTATTTTTGAATTTTATCAAGAGCGTGAGAAGAAAAATGGAAATTGAAAAATATAGGAGCCTTACAAAAAAATTCTCTAGTGAATAATTTGTGTTTGCTCATTTTGAGATATTATCCGTTTGTTCAAACCATTCAACTTCCCTTTACACACTAGAAGGAAGCCGAGACAAAAATCTTTCAGGCGAAAAGGCATCGGGGTAAGAAGTGCACCAGATGGAGGAAACAACAGCGATGAACATTCACTGTGTGCGTAACAACGCAAGAGCAGAGACAAGAAAGCGAAAACCTAGCCTGCGTAGTGCGACCGGGTTTTCACCTTCCGGATGTTCTTGCCTGCACCAATTCGTAGGCTGAGCGGAACCATCACGGTCAGCGGCACAAACCGGTGCCGCTGACCAGGAACCATTTACTTCAGATTCACAAAAAACAATAGCCTATCCCCTGACGCTAAGGAACACTTCTAAGCACGAAACGTATGTTTCGAGTTTAAACAGGAAAATAAAATTACTGAATATGGCCAAGTCGAAGACCAGATCTCTTGCACGCTGGAGGTTGTGGGTTCAAAACTGTATAGTCTATACCATCGGCAAACTATAGCTTTTCTAATAGTTAAAAGTGTCTGAATGCCAGGCACACCGAGTTTTCTCTATTCAAGTGCTTAGAAGAAGTGGCTATCAGTATCTATTTTGCGAGATGTCCAAGTGTACTGGCCGTGATGGAACGCAACTGCTCAAACGATGCATTTGATCATTACCGTATGTGATCTGATTGCTTTTCTTACTGCAGATAGAAATTTCCAAGAAGAAATTCATTGTCATCATATCATCAGCTCATTATATTCAAAAAGAAATATAGCTTTCCCTTTTATATCCAATGACATGTGTTTTAAGACACCTTCGTCATAATATCCTATAGAATTCCTAAGTTCACAATTTTTTCCCCATTGATTCTCAGACGCTCCCGACGCAATTTCCTTCACTTTGAACCAAGTACGTTTTAACGGACCATCAGATTCGACTTCTTAGCAGTATTTGCGTATTATAATTGCGCCGCAAAATCAATTTGTATGTATGAAGTATTGAAGAGAGTACATAATGCAAATATGACCGCCGCAGAACATTTATTTCCTATATGGTCTGAAGAAACGTGGTAGGCACTTACAAACAGGTTTTCTCACGAACGCTTCCTTTCCATACACCAAAATTTCAACACGTGAGTGCTTTCAGTTCAAACCTCCTTCCGGATGCGTCCGGTCGAAAGGGTGGGCATAATCTTTGCTCAGCTCCTATAGTACAAACGCCACAGCCTCCACGGAGTCTATGAGGTCAACAAAGAAAGCCGATAAGCCTAGATTATTTCTCTTACTGTCGACGTTATGTTTGTTTATTTTTCTCCTACAGCGTCTCCTAAAGGCCTCACGTAGCATGGTGTTTCAATAGGGAGATGATTGCCCAGAAATCCCTGCGCTCACATTATTGTTATTTTGCCTACCTCCCTCATGAAACATACGGACTATTATTTGAAGTATTTTGAAAAAAACGGAAGCCCTCTTGTGTTCGTACAACGCTCCTAAAATGCTTCTTAGGCTTGTGAACGGATTCTGCAAATATTGTAGATAAAAAGAAAGTTCCCAAAGAACGCTGCAAACTCTTTATACTTTATGCTTTACATCGAAATGATGAAAGGACAGTGGCAGTGGTGACTGCGTCGCATCTTTACCGCCCCAAAAGTGTCCATGTCGAAGTACTCATGTTGAACATGACCCAACGAGGTAAAGAGTATGAAAACAGCACAGAAGAAAAAAAGAAACTGCAAACTAACAGTCGTTGTTGCGGCTGGTTAATCAGCAACCTTGCCTACACAAAGCGCATTCTGATCGATGCTCACTCTCCGAGAAGAGCTTCGATATTTTGATGTCTGACAAAGAAAATTTTGTCTCTAATCTCAGGTCATGAACAGCAGCTTTCAAGTATCTAAAAAGATGACAGTATGGAGTAGTTGTGCCCTGCCAGCGTTCCCCTATAGGGAAAAGACGTATAAGCCACTAAGAGAGTTGTCCTCGAAGTGAATACAGCCCAGTGTGCGGTGACAGGAAAATCATAGGCGTAATCTTGAGAGACCGGGAAAGAACAGGTTGGGTAAAGGGACAGACACAAACTATCGGTATGCATGTAGCTAAATTCAAGACGAAGAAGTGGGCATAGATAAGGTATGTAATGCGCAGGGGCCGTTAGGGTAACGGAGCACATTCCGAAACAAAGCAAGCATAGCAGGTGGTTAATCACCTGGTTAACTGGACGGATATAGAGAAAGACCTTTGTCATGCAGTGGATGTACTGTAGCTGGTGATTATGACTAAATACCCATAGGTGATTGAAACGGAATTTTTGTACTATCAGTTTAGAAGTATACATCACAGCGATGACATGGCTGGAAAAAGTCGGCTAACCGTTAGCCCCATAACGAGCGGCTTTGGCCAAGGCCGTACCCGATTCCAATTACGTAGTTGCGGTGATAGCACGACCATGATTCCTCCCTTTTCGGCCCAATTGAGTAGCCATAGTCTTCAGCTAAGACGGATGCAAGCAGGGGCCGCAATCTCCTTCACAACTTTCACTGCAAGGGGAAGAGTGCCTACATATGATAATGATGCCACTTGCGTTCTATTGACGTTCTGTAGTCGCAGTTTTGACTAGTTCTTAATTAGCGCAAGAATACCGGTATTATGCACGCACTCACAAACATAACACAACACAACACACACCTACACACACGAACGCACACACACACACGCACAAACACAGCACATGCATTACACACACATGCATATGCACACACGCACACACGCGCACGTGCTCGCACGCATTTACACAGTGCTATCAAATTACTCTTCAATCAAAAACACTCGTAAAACCCTCGATGGCCAGCGCACAGGAGCATAAATATCTACAGAAAAAAGGAAATTAACTGAAACACTCCTGACTTTCTCCTGAGTACAAGAGCTTCATGCAGACAATTGAGTTCGATTACGTGCAACGCTATCGAAAGCCTAGCGCCAAAAGGTGCGTGTGATCTTGAGATGAAATACTCGTCGCTGTTTCGAAACCAAGCTGACTTGGATGTTTGCGAGCTACATCGGCACCGTTCGACTCCGAGGAGCACATTGTGTTACTATTAGTAACGGCAAAATTTTGCCTACAGCTAGTAGACAGAGTTTGCCAGGGGCCGAGTTTCATGAAGAGGGTCACGCACCTGGCAGAGAGGTTTCTCAATAAGACGAAAAAGCACTGCCCAATGACCAAGGAAAGCCCTGTGGTATGAGGAAGAAAACCTCAGACCCATTTGGTATCAACGCGACGGATCATATTGATCCAAGAATCTTGCTGCCAGATTTGTCTCACAATTTGCTTTTGCTCATGATCGAAAGTCCGGCATAGTTCTTGCCACGGTCAGGAAATATGCGGTCAGGTCTAGGCACAAAGGAGCGCTGTTTTTTGACGAACACACCAAATGATGCGTGTCGTGCAAGGCAAGGTTTGTGCGCAAAGTACTGCTCTCATACCCAATGATTTATTATCGGTAGCCTGGAAAGAAGGGTTGGGGGAGCAGGGGAAGAAGATTACCTCAGCGCTGGCCTTAGGAACACGATAGGTCTCGAGGCCTCCGCTGTCTTTCAGACTTGTAATAAATAGCCGCGACTATACGATATGACAGTGATACAAAGTTCCCTGTCGTTTCTGACGGGAGCGAGGGGGGGGGGGGTACTTACTGCCCACAAGCACAAAAAACAGCTTTCTCCTTCCTGATGTAGTTGAAAAGAATATCATCGTTGTATGGCGCATACCTTGACAATGCCGCTCAGGCTTTCAACATTTATCACGATGGGAACTCTTGCAGCCCTATCAAGGCTCCTTTGTTTTTTTTTCATGCACCTGCGCGTTCGTACTTTTCGGGCTTTTGAAAATATGAGTGTTTCCGAAGCAAAATTTTAAAGTCAGCGCTGTGTGCAAGCCTCTTCATTCGGCTTGGTGTTTTTTGGTGTCGAAAATGCTTAACCTTACCCAACCAGCCCAATTCCTCTATATATCATTTTCAAATTCAGTAAATTTATGGCCTTACAGGCGACTTCAAACCCAAACCTGCCTCAACTTAAAGTGAAAGCCGGAAAGAGCACGTGGAACGCCCGTAGTCCACTGAGCAATGCGAGAAAAAAATATAGCGTAAGGCCATGGCTCACGCTTTTCACTGTTCTATACTGCCGCGGTCGACGAGCTGCGGTGTCGCATACATGAGCTGTCGAGTTTTTCACGCTTTCGGTACTAACAGCAGTGCGCACTGTTTATCGTTCATATCTCTTCCTCTGCGCTTTTTTTTTATTTTATTTTTGTCTGCTGTTCTCTCTATTGAGAGGGCTGGCGTTACGCTCTTCCCGAAGGCAATTTTTTAACTTGTTATGATTGTTTTCCGAACATTTCATCTGAGCTGGTTGTGTATCGCGTTGTTTCCTTTTGCATTTTAGTTCTGCTGTACGTTGCGGTAACATGACGACATGCGAGAAAAAAGCAAAGAGCCAATTCAGCTCAGCCCACGTACTGTAGTCGTCTAGTGTGCTTGAGGATCCGATAAATCACAGCCGCTTGTTTTGAATCAAATCAAATCGTTTTGTTTCGCTAGATTTGGTCGGAGCACCTGGGCTAAAAGCTGGAGAATTTATATGGAGTTAAGCATAGCATTTCAGTCATTGCAGGGAAAGGAACGTAATATTTTTTTTTATACTTGAGAAAAACAAACGTGCTGTGTGCGCGTGATGATCCTGCTGTCACTGAGCGCTTGTGGCAGTTCTGACAGGGCGTTTGAACCTCATCGATGGGCTTTGTTTCCGATGTCATAGTAGTACGAACGGTATGAAATTTTCTAGCCTCCTTTCTCTTAATTCTCGTGAAGCTCCATGCTTCATAATAAGTCCTTCTGACTCCGATGGCGGCCGTCCTGGGCCAAGGCTATCATTCACTCACGAAGCCCAAGACTTTACGGCAAACTCAAAACATCCCGCCGTGATGGTGCACTGGTTAGGGTGCTCGACTACTGTGCCCAGGGATGCGGGATCGAATCCTGGCCATGGTGGCCGCTTTTCGATGGAGGCGAAAAGGCAGGCGCCCGTGTGCTGTTTGATGTCAGTACACATTAAAGAACCCCAGAGAGTCGAAATTTCCGGAGCCCTCCACTACGGCTCCTCTGATACCCTGAGTCGTTTTGCGGCGTTAAACTTCCCGTACCAACCACCGCACTCAGCTGAGGTAAACAGCCAAAGCGCGCATATGAACTCATAGAAGCTAAACTAATGCGTCTGGTTGCGCAGCCGACAGTAAAAAAAAAAAAAAAAAAAAACTCATAATAATAACTCAGCTCTTTGACCGTGATAGCACATACGGAAAAATCCCAAAGCATTTCTTTAAAAAAAAATGATAGCACTGTGGAATCTACACTGCAGAAATGCGAAAGCTGGAGTTTTGGTGCTGCCTACGGTGCATTACGTTTGCTCTCATCATTGTTATCAACTAAATGCACCGCCATTATCAATGCTACTGTCATACAGCTGTATAACGTCACAACACCTGCGGAGCTCCTGGCGGAGAGAGCGGGAGTTAGGCCGCCGTTCATGCGCACCGCTGTCTCTCACGGACGGCGCGAGTTGGTCGCCCAGCTTTGAGGCGTGACGTCATAACACCTGTGGCGCTCCTGGCGGAGAGAGCGGGAGTTAGGCCGCCGTTCATGCGCACCGCCGTCTCTCACGGACGGCGCGAGTTGGTCGCCCAGCTTTGAGGCGTGACGTCACACAGAGGTCATGCGAAAGGTCATTTCATGTGCACCGCCGTCGCACCGCAAAGGCTTGAAAGTGAAAGTAGTATTGCTTTCGCAATACAAATGAAAAACAAACACACTTCAAAGGCGTCTGTGCCTCAAGATCTTCAGCAAGACCTTCAGCCGCCATTTAGAGTGGCGGTATTAGGGCAAGTGCAATGAGGGTCATCTAGTTTATTGTCATATTCTTCCGAGATTCACCAGCGCAACGCGAACGCCATTATTTTCCGAAAGCTGTCCGCACAACTAACGTTGATGACAGCACCAATTTCACCACCCTCAGCGTCGTCTTCCTCTGGGAGTCTGTCGAACTTCATCATCCTCAGCACTATCAGCGAATACGCTGAGTAACAATATTGTGATTTCGTTTCTTGCATCGAGCCCAGGTGGTCCATTCGTTGTCAGTTCAGCTAGGCGCGCACACTTCAATTGCAAGTGTGTGGTAAGGGGGGGGGGGATGGATGGAGGGAGGGAGAGACAGAAAATATTTAGACAATCTCTGGAATTGTTTGAGACTGCGGTGCGAGCCACATGAAAAATATACAGACAGTTCAACTCTGTTGTTTTTTAACTCGGTTAACCACGGAATATTGTTCAGCAGCAGGGCAATTTTAAAAGGATTGTCTTCGCTGTGTCTCAATTCCTAAAAATTATTTTGCTGTGTTTATCAGGCAGCCAAACTTCCAGACCCCACATTGCATATGCTTCTCAGTTCCGAAAGCACTGCATAATCTGCACTGGAGTAATGCGAAGCCTGAGCTTTGCTGCTGCACACGGTACATCGCGCGCTCCTTGTCGAACACAAACAGCGTTCCGTTGAAAGCATCAAAGTTCACAGGCGCTTTATAATTGGTTTACAGGAAAGAAAAGGCGCGGTATCTGTCACATTTGTTTCTGTCGACACCTGAAGTCCCTCGGAAAGGTCAAAGGTCAAATCGGCTTCAGACATCGGGCTTTTGCGAGAATGTAGGTATGTACTGCTGCAGCACTAAAAAACGTGACGGTCTTGGCAGCGGCCATTCTGCCTTGCGTCGGACGCTGGAAGCTCTCAGCAGCTTTCCAGGTCAGTCGCACTATGAGAAAAGGGTGCCTCATACTCCCCTGATGGGGCTGGGACAGGTAGGTCCACGCCACTTGCGGCGGGGGCTGGCCTGCCACCGAATTTTTATCTATTGTAGGCCGTCATTGCACCCACCACCGCTTCGGTGGTGGACGACGGCTGTTGTTGCGGCGTGCGTCTTTCTCTCCCTCTTCCTTTTCTTTCTTCTCCATTTTCCCCTTTGTCCGCACGAGGCAGCGGAGGTGGCTCAGCTACAGAGCCAATAGCAGGCCCGTGCATTTTCTTTTCCTTCTTCTACAGCCACAACAACAGTCGCACTGTGAAGATATGCCTCAAGTGGAACAAATGTTCACAACCATGTTTCTTCTTTAAGCTTGCTTCGCATGAAATGAGTCTAATCTGAACGTCTTAAAGCAAGCAAGATAGCACAAAAACCCTCAGTCGACTCTTGACCCAGAGCTGGTCATCGCCACTAGATGTCGGCCGTGGCTTATGCAGCAATAAGGACAACACCAGACGGAAACTTTTTCCCTTTATATAGGTTTCACGTGACGGCAGAACAAGATGCGTATATTAAGTAATAAACATAACTAGAATCGAAGGCGCTTATAAATGAGTTGCATCATGCGATAAAATGCAATCTGTAAGTAGTCGCAGGTGCACTTATTGACTGTGGAAATATCTACAGAGCTCGAGGTCACCGGCTAGTTCTCGCCAGCCGCGGCTGCCCTTCATTGGAGACAGGCTGGAAGAAGTTTAGCATATTGAGACCGCCACGCCTAATCAAGAAACCCGGGTGGCCCAAATTTACCTATACTAACTCTATGATTTATACGAAGGTCCGCAGTGCGACGCGCCTGAAGAGAACTTTCTAAGGTTTAAGACGTTAAAACCAATTATTTTTGTTTAAAGATATTTGAGACGTCCTCTCTTACCCTACATAAAATGGCAGTGCAGTGAATGGAAATTTTGCAATACGAAAGAGAGAAAAAAAAGTTAGAAAGTGGATGAAGACGAAAACATCGCCAGAGGCTTCCAAGCATATAGTGGTTAGAAGTCTACATCCGTAGTCCGATTAGTGAATTTCTTCAAGGGGTTCTGCTGGCTAAGATTTTGTTGCCGAGTAGATTAAACTGTGAGTTTCAGTCACAACATATTAAGATGCGACAACTGCATCATTTCGCCCAATAAGAAATGTTCAACAAATAGCAAGCAGTTCTTAGGTCTAGAGTAGACACTCATCACAAAACGTTAAGGTAACCAAGCTCCGCTGCCGTTCAAGCCATGAGATAACATAGGGCTGTCATGAGAGAGAACGTACCTATAGAGACAAAGACTTCCTCGCCAACTGTAAAACTTGTGCCATTGTATGGTATTCGTGATTCGTCTCTGTAGTCCATGCCCGCTAGTTTTTCGCATGTTTGTTAACTGTTCACACTGTTACAGGCATCAAACGGGACTACGTGATCAAACCCCTGGTGAACGTGGACCACTACAACTTCATGTGCCACGCTCTCGGTCTGGAGCCGAAGCCCAACAACGGCTCCTGGGCGCGCATGGACGAGGGCCTCATCGAGTCCGAGATGGACTTCCCCCGCTACGGCAGCTCCAAATACAGCAACTCCGCAGCTCTGGCCACTGGCTACTGTCTGTGGCTCTTCTGGCCAGCGCTGCAACAGCTCGCCTTGTCTGCAGCAGCGCTGGCTGCGCACCATCGCGTGAGGCACGCCCTCTGAAGCACCGACGTGCGTCACGGAGCGAATGTGCGCGAGTGTGTGCCAAAGAAAGACTCTTCTCGCACTTGCTTTGTTACCTAAGCGGTTCCCACGCCAGCACGGAGAATGGAGGCGACAATGATGTTCAGTAAAGTCAAGAACCCGGTCATAGGTGCCGCAAGTTGACGCTCCCCAGTGAGGGCGAGATGGTGCAGTACAGCGGTTTCTGCCCAGAGGAGATGTCTGAGGGGAAGATGAGAATACGCGGGCCCGAATACGTTGAAACGCCCTAATGAATTTTGATCGAGGGTGCCTGGTTTTTTGTTTTGTTTTTATTATTGAGCAAGGCCGAGACAATGTGACGATTTTACAGTTATCCTATTCCGCTCTCCTTTTTTTTTTCTTTTTTTGTTACTCCTATAGTTATTGCCTCGACATACGCCACGTCTCGCGTTGGTTTTGCGCTATCGACTCAAGCGCTAACATCGCGATACAAAGGACTGGAAAACAATACGAGAATCGAATCGAAATAGAATCTTTGTTATAATGGCTAAAAATCAATGCCAGTGGCCGCGGGACATCCTCGTCGGCATTCTTTCCGCTATTTCTTGAAAGATGTGCTCTCTATCTGTGTCCACCTTGTTCCCGGCTCGACGCCAGATTCTGTAGATACTTGCCTTCTGTTTGGGACCCAAATCACGAAGCCTGGAGCTTTTAATACATACGTACAATAGCAGGGAGTGCGGATGTTTTGAAAAGAAAGCAGAGGAAGTCGGCAGTGTTTCACCTGTTTAATATCTAACCTGCATTTTTTTTTTTTTATGGAATACCGGAGATGGGAGAGGGTGAGAGTGTATGCGAAGGAATCCCCGCCCCATATTTTGTGACTTGTTGAATAGAATTAACGATCGAGTGCCCTATAGCTTGAAGCGATGTCTGCCAGCTCTGTCTCTTTGGGCCGTAAACAATAAATTAACAACAAACAGCAACCGACGATTTATATAGGAATGACGCGGCCTTGCGAGAAGCAGCCTGTGTTTAATGTTGGACCAGCTATTTATATCGTTTGTCCTTTCTTTGTTTTTAGATGAAAACTTTATCTTCACGAGCAGCGAACGCGACCTTGAGGTCAGTCGCAGTGTTTGTTCGTTGTGTCCCAGAGCGCATTAGATGGCATTAGAGTGTGTGGAGGGGGGGGGGGGGGGGGGGGGGGTGAATGTGTTGCAATGAAAGCGGACAAAAGAAAAATATTATCTTGCCATTTTCTTCCTTTCCTTTTCATCACTAGCCCCCATCCCTGCCTTTCCAACGATGCGAAGCCAGCGACGTGGTAGGAAAGCAGTAAATGCTCCGAAAGCACAACGGGTAGTTATAGTACAACCGCTGTTTTACAACACATAATGATTTACGCGTTACATTAGATCTCAGCGATGCTATTGGGCGTGAGGACAAGATTCCTTTGAATAATTAAGGTCTCTCCATAGGAGGTGATATTCGGAGTATACCTTCATGGCTTGCCCCCGAACAAGTGAGAAGACATCATTCTGAAGAATGAAACAAATCACTTCCCGGGCGCAAAAACACGAAACTCAGAATATACATATATCTATGCTAAAATGCCCAATAAAGCTTTATTCATGTTTGCAAATTCATGTTTGGGAGTGCGAAATAAGAATGCTTGTTTTTTGAAATATTTTATTTCCTTTATTCAATGACTGTTCTGATATTGCATGGCTGCCGAGAAACGTTTGCAATTAACAACGTAACTGCGCCTCGTTCTTTTTTTTTTTTTTTTTTTTTCTTTTTTTTAGTTTTGGTCTCCAATCCTTACTCACGTTGAAAAAGCAGTTTTGGAACTCTTGTTTGGAATAACCCTTCCAACCGTAGGTGAAAGGTCTAAAATATTGAGTTCGCAATGACATGTATAACTCGGGCCAATTTTTTTTTAGAAAAAAAAATAAGAATAACTTTTAGTGAGGCATGCGTGCGTACGTCGCGATCATTCCGAAGTATAGATACAAGTTCAATCATTAATGGTGGTGCGAACTTTGAACTGGTGAAAACTGTTTCTTTGTTACAGCGTCTCTCTTTGCGCGGTTGAACAAGGTGCACAGAAAACTATATATTGTTCTGCGCACATTTCGCCAAAGACGGAAGACGCACGCGTGAGTAATGTACAAGAAAAAGTCATTCCCTCACAGGATCAGCTTGCTGACAACTCGAGCAAAAGTAAAACCCCGCATAAGATTTAAAAACACACACCATGCTTCAAAGGCTAAAAGCTACTAGCCGACGCTGTTTACAAGCCTTGCAGCCAGGATAGCTGCCCCTTCGAATAAATGTTTCAGCTCAGCTTTACATGTTTGCTATACACAGTCGGCTTTGAGCCTTGTCGTTTTCTGCGTGTCGTCCGCGTTTCCTTTCGCGCTTTACCTGCGATAGGCCTTTTATGATGCAACTTTGTCGTCGTTTCAAAAGGATGCGAAGCGACCCACAATTGACTTTGGCGCGCGTTCAAGGGAGAGAGGAAATTTGAATGCCGTCTATTTCGTGCTTCGAATTTTGTTGAAATGCTGCTACGAGCTTCGCGTGCGTAGGCTCTAACCAAAACGACAGCAAAGAGCTCTGTGTTTTCACTGCCTCTTTTTACGCGAGTTAGCCTCAGACCAGAAAGAATGAGCTTTTAGCGCAGTTCTTCCAACGAAAAGTAGCCTTCAAAACGAAAGCGCGCTTGCATGCACTTTCTACGTGAGTGCCGCTTTGGCGCAATCACAGCTCGTAACGCAAAACGAGGTATCTACGTGTCTGAACCTGGCGTCGTCTTTGAGTGTGGAGTGCGTTGCATCTCATATATGTCGCTCTTTAGTCACTTCTATACACATTGTTTCTTCATGCAAGACGTTAACATCGTTGATGTTGTTTCAACACTGACTCATTCTTCCTGTGATTCTCGATACCCGGTCGTTACATGTGTGTCGGTTGTTGCGTGTGTAAGCCCACGTAGTGTATTTTGGTGGGCGTCGTTTTGTGCAACTTGAGCGATCATGTGCACACGGCTCACACTTTGATGAGAGCGGTATACAATCTTATAACTGTGAATCCAGGTTAGTGAGCTTTCAGCACGCGAGAAACGCCAGCAGAAAATATCTTGGAAAACGTGTACTCGGTGTTGCATATAGCAGCTTTTTGACAATGGCGGAAAATTAGTGAACTGAACCAGTCGGGAACGCTTTCTTTTCTTTCGCTCTTTATAGTCGTGTGAAAAGACAATCGATCTTTCTCCTCAGCATGAAAACGCTCCTCAGCATGAAAAGTCGGCATTCAAACTACATTTTAGTCTACTATGTTCTGTTACTCTCAGGAACTGCATTCAAACTGCATTGTAGTCTACTATGTTCTGTTAGCTCTCAGGAACCTGAAAATTGATCTCGAAGCAGTGTTTTTGTTGTAGCAGAAATGTGTGTGCAATATGCTTGAAATATTTTATCTAACAAAACCAGCTCCCAAGCATGACGTTATGTGAGCGTCTTTGTATATAATAAAGCGAAAGTTACTCAAGCGTATATTTGGAGGAAAATTTTATTGTGGACACAGTTTATCCTGCTATGAATTGATCACTAATTAGTCCAGTTATCTGGCAGAAAATACCACACCCACACGCACTGTCTACAGGTGTAATTTCAGGTTTTATTTAAGAGGCATGCTTTTGAAAGACGCAATACTGAGGAATGCCTCGATCCACACGTGACACCTGAGAATGAGTGTTCTCACCACCACTATGTCAAGCTGTTTCGAGAGCATGAGCTTGGATGAAAAAAAAAAAAAAAACTAACAAGGTTTACGTCCACATTTAACAAAACAAAAGCAAAGAAAAACAGCTACCTCATTGTGTCAACACCAATTTGTATTATCATTGATAGCTGGAACGACGAGCCTCACAAAAAGTTTTGTACATAGATTTTGACACCCTCTGCAGAACGTGCCAGTTAGGGCACTCCATCGTCCTCGGTTGACGCGGACTTCAACTTCCTGTAAGACGAGCGAGACATCTCGAGGGAGGATCTACGAAACAGGTTGCTGGGGAAGACTGTGTTACCCGGATGTGACCGAGAACTACGGCTCTGCAGTCTGTGCGCCATCTCCAGCGAGACGTCTGCGTACGCCTCGATCGTGGACTCGGTGACCGAGTGGTGGCTGAGCACGGAGCTGAACCCGCGGCAGGAGAACTCGGAGGGCGCGTCTCGTAGAAAAGGATCCCTCGCCGAATACTCTTCGCTGGTGGCGAAATCGATATCCCGAGACCCACCGGGAACGCCTACATCGTCGACGTCGTTGGCGGACGAGGAGAACTTGGAGCTCACCTTGCGGGCCAACTCGCGAAGACGCCGACACCGGGGTCTCCTTTCCAGCGCTGACCGACTGGAGGCGCCCTCGCTTCGCCAAGGCACCCTCGATTCAGCAGCTGCCCGAGCAGCAGACAATGTACTGCGGTCTTCGGAATGTGAACCGTTGTCATTTAGGCTTCCCGTCAACACCTTGTTCTCTTTGTTCTGCCAGCGGGTCCAGAACTCGCGAAGCTTCCTGACCGACTGGAAGATGGGGTTTCGAGTGTTGTCGCCACAGCTCGGCACACCGTCGTCCGACGCCTCCTTCAACGCGGCCGTCGAGTTCATGGTCACGCCGCTCGACTTACGGGCACCAGCTCTATTCGCCGCCAGACACTGACCAGATGTGGCTCAGGCCAACCAGCAAGCGAGACGCTGTAGCGACGGCATAGCGCACAGTCGGATCAGGCAGCAGAGCGCGGTGATCAGGATGCACTTGCGAAGCGGCAGACCCAAACCGTAGAACAGCTGGACCAGGTAGGTGTAGTGCATCACAATGGTAAGGAGGCCCGCGGCGCCGTCCACGCTCCAAGCGTCGACCAGGAACCGGGCGATGCGGAGGATCGCCGGACTCAGCATCCTGGTGGCGGCGACCCACCGGAACTGCTCCGCGACGGCCGCCGGCCCCGGCGCGCTGGAATTTTTCGCTCAATGTTCCGTGGGCTAAGGCTGCTGGCCGCTTTTACGTCGGCATGGCGCCGCAGCCGCGCAGGAGAGCGCACGAAACACGAGCCAAGCTCGAGGTGATCGATGCCGATGATGATTGGGCCGCCTACTTCAGCGTTGTTCGAAGACGTTTCGTAGCAAACATAGCAGCTTCTTCAGCTTAGATGTAAAAAAGCAGCTAATGTGATGCCTTCGCCACCTCTAAAAATAAGGCTACCTGCATTTGGCGCAATTAAGTGAATTTTAACTGTGCGAGAAGTCAAGGCACAGCGAAGAAAACGCACAACATAGTGCTCTCTTGCAACTGGCTTTCTTTATTCCAAGAAACAGATCTCGCACGCTTTTCAACATAACGCAATAGAAAGAAACGATGTACACATTGCTTCGTGATGCTGGAAGCAGTTATAACGACGTTAGATAAATTTCTTGATAAATCGAATATATCTTCATCAGCAAGGATGCGAAGGCAAACGTTACATTGAAAATGGAAGGCTTCTAAAATTTCCCTTGTTAGTCAGTCTTTATGATTTTACAAAAATTACCGGTTAGAAAATCAGGTAGCGCATTCACCAATCGTCCGACGCCAAGAAAGATTGCATGATGAATCTTGTGAACGGAAAATTTCTGACTCGCCTAGCCGAATATTTATAGAACGTCCCGTCTACCCTATGGTAGCCCTCCTGCCAGCACAAGGTACCTTTTACACTACTGCAGCGTTTAACATTACAAAGAGGACTCTTGTGATCATCACGTAGGTGCGCTAAACTTTAACTCAAGACGATTCACTAAAACAAGACAAGACTGGTAAGTGCACGACATGATGATCAGGCATTCTCTTACCATATTGTTCTTGTTTTTTTTTTTGCGTTCGCTTTTCTTCTACCTGCCTGCACACGCCACGAAGTTCATTCGCAGCTGAAAAAGCCACGTCAAAATTGTACCTTCGAACCACATTCTAAGCCATGCACTAATTATGCGCGAAAACCAATGCCCCTACCATTTGTAGTTTTGGTTTGTCTCCTCTCTTGACCGAACGAAGATGTTTATCGCACGCCTCAATCGAATGCAAAGGGTATCCTGATATGACAAACTTCACTTTTATTATACATTTATCATTCTTACATTCATTTTTATCATGTCCGGATCTTTAACTGCGAATTTTAAACATACAATGCCCGTTTTTTTTTTTTTTTTTTTTTACTAACCTTGTATGCCTGGACTTATAAATACAAAATATTAACTTAACGAATGACCTCTTGGTCGAAGTGTGCATTGTTCAAGCCTGATAATAGATGCCCAGAGCGTTAACTGAAATACGCGTTTATCGAATGATTTTCGCATTTTACTGACTAATATGTTACCAGAGGCTTTCCCGGAGTAACCGTAGAGTTTGTAACTACTGCCCAGAGGGAAAGCTGGCGGCGCCGGGCACTTCAGTCCCCATGTTCGCTCAATAAACATCATGAACCAGCATGTTACAAACAGCAGATACATAAATGTTGGCCAAAAACTATTGCAGAGAGAAACATCATTTTAAAATCGCAGATGTCCTAACAACATGCCCGCTATTAATTGCGGCAAAGAGCAGAAAGATACGATAAAGGTAGGCCATTGACCTTGCAAAAGCAAGGACAATGACTACTACAATTATAAGTAATTCGAAAACAACAATATGCAATTTTCTCAAGAGAAGGGTATTTCCACGGGCAAAAAGGACGCTTAAAACGTGTCAGGATGACAAATAATCCGGCTAATATGGGCACCAGCCAACTCCCAGCTTCAGGGAAATGAGGGGTGGTCTCACCTTTCGGGGTGGGCTTTGACCCTCAGTACTCTCCTAGCGTGGCGTGACATGGTCCATAGGGTCACGAAGAGTCGGACACGACTGAACGCCTGAACTGAACTGAACTGAACTCTCCTAGCAGGGACAGGTTAAACTCGCGGACAAGATTTTCTGGCTACGGAGCCAAGTCTACGGGGGCGGAGCTTTCGTCATGGTGTTACTACACCATGCAGTTCTGGCATATCTGGCGTCAGGAACGGTTTCGGTTTCAGTTCCTTCTTTGCCTGAAATAATGGCTTTCGAGACTCCAAAAACGCAAATATCTTTCTTTGGACTACTTAAGGTCTAAGCGAACGTATATTCGCCGTAAATGAATATCACGCGCTGCGTGGGTTGCCGAAACAAGCACATTGCAAAAGCGCACAGAAACCGGCGGGAAGACGCAGAAGCAGCAGCAGCCGACGCACGCTTAGGGAGATACGCGGCAGATGGCGCGACCGTCTCATTTGAACTAAAACCCCTTGATACTTTGAAAGTTACGCCAACGATTGAACTTTGCCGCCGCCGCGCTACCTCCTCGCCTCCTCCTCGCCCCTTGCGCGCCCCTTCGCTGAAGGCCGGCTCTCCGCCCGATTTCCTGAGCGACGATTGGTCTCCCTGCCGTCGCCATTGGAAACCGACGCGCGTCCGACGTTTTCCTTGTGTTTTCTTTTTCCTTCGCGCCATTTTTCCCCTAGTCTCGGCGAGCGAATATTGCGCGCTGTGCTTTTATTGCAGCGTGCAAGCTCTATGCCGTGCTGTTGCGCGTACAACTGCAGCAAGCGACCTGAAGATGGTTATGCGGTATTCATGATATCTCAAGGCAAGCGTGACGGCTTGCGCACGAGTCAATGGATTCACAAGATTAGTCGAAAGACGTTTATTCCTAGAAACAACAGAGTTGTTTGCGACGTCGAGTGCCTTTCTCACTCCCCGTAATAACGCGTCACCTGACGCTGCGTTTTTTATTCCTGCTTGCTGCTCAATATTTTTGCGGCGGCAGCATGTTCATTGTATAAAAATAAGGTTGTCCTCTGCAGCATGCTGAATATTCTGCGAGGCTCCAAGGCTCCATCATTTAACACGCTTCGACTTCTGTACAGTCAGAAACAGGGCGCTATAATCTGCTTTTTGCTGTCAGAAATAACTGGAAAATTACAGTCTCTCGATTGCATTTGTCGCGATTATGCTAGGATCCCTGGCCTCCTTCACTAAAAATCAAAATTCGGGCTTGTAGAGGAGCTAGCCTTTCCAGCTTTTACTTGTAGTGTGCGTCGGTTACTCGGGAGCAATGAATGCTGGCCCTGCTTTGGCAAGTAAACCCGAGGTATTGCGGGTAATCTGCACTAGTTAGGTCGTATGGCATTTTTTTTTTTCAATTCTTGAATGTGTCTTGCCATGCTTCGACGCACGCGTGGGTTAAAAAATATGCGTTCGTTTTATCAGGGATACGGCCAATGTGCAGGAGGTGTTCATATGATCACACACGCTTCACTTCGACCATGACTACTAGGCGTTGGCAGGCTACCTTCGCTTTGAAAGCTGGAGCTCTAAAAGCGCGATTCCGCGTATTCATTTATTGCGAGAAAAGTTATCCCATCGATGTCAAATCAGCCGGAATCATTGCATCAATTTTCTGCATTTACGAAACTTAGACAATCAATAATGATTATAGTTATTATGTAAAAATAGGGGAACATTTTGCGAGCAACAATTCTTAACACTGTAACATATTACTCATTTCAATTGTATGCAAGATTCTTTTTTTCACCTAGCCTGAGTAATTATCTCATCGCTCTATGTTCTAGCTACATTTCACTGAAGACCAGTTTGAGCCGCCAATATTACACGAACTCGAAAAAAAGAACAGACCAAACGCAGTTCCATCAATTTTCTCTCACCGACCTGTCCTGAAGTAAAGGAAGCCTCCTCGACAGAGACATGAACCTCGCGCTGATATTAGTCAGTTATTTCTGTGGCTTGCTCTTTTCCCACCTCCATTTATGAGAAAACAAGAAAGTATAAGAATTAAAAGTCAATGTATAGTTGTCTCGTCAGATATTATGAGATAATAGAGATATGACTGACAACGTAAGTCAATGAAAATTGAAGTATATCAATGGGTCATGGGACGGCATCAGATTAAATAGTGATGGTTATGAATAGTGATAAGTAATGATGGTGACTGTTACGGATAATAATAGTAAATTATAATAATAGGCCCGGATAGTGAGGTGATAGTGTTCGTTGCGGATAGTGACAGTTACGATAGGTCTCTGGCATTAGTAGATATAGTGATAGATAGGATAGCGATAGTTAATGAATTGGCAGTTATATGCTTTCTCATTTCCGCACGTTGAAGACCTATGTGCACCTTGTAATTTTTTTATTTGATTGTTGCGTTCAATGAAATCAAGCTCTTTTACACAGCGCATGAGACCACAGCATGCTTGCCCCAGAACTTCAGTGTATCGGCAATAGGGCCCACCACTTCTCCCAGTGTACCCTGCTGTCTTTTAACCACACGCGAAGTCAGTGAGGGGCCACGTACTCGTAAAATTATTTAATTCCTCCATCAGCATCATATCAAGACTGCCGTGGCAAACCTGTTCCTTGCCTCGAAGCAGCAAGGAACAGCTCAAAATTTGATTTTATACAAAATTAACTAATGAACGCAGATTATCGCGGATCTTTAACTAGCACAGTGCCATTACGCTTGGCCTAAGCTTTCCAATGGTATACGGTTCTGTGTTGCAGCTAAAATTTAGATTTTAATTGCAATTTACTAAATATCAATTAATTAGGCCCAGTAATTGATTGAAATACATGTACAATTAACCAATAATCCAATCTCATGGTTGATCACGTGACATATACTATGCTTAGAGAGATAGCTTGACAGTAGCGAAATAGACTAAGTCCTGCTTTGACCTTCTCTAATCTTGAAGTTCAAAGCACCAGCCTGGATCGTTTTCTGAAGTTTTACCGCGGTGACAGATTTCACGCTCTAAAAAAAACAAACACAAAGTCAGAGGCAGTACTAGATTAAGTGCACAAAGTAAAACCTTATCATGAGACTTAAAAAGTGTCTGTAGCCCAGAACTCGCCTGAAAGCTTTGTTTATCAGTATTCCCCATTCAAACAGTTCTAAGAAGAAACCAATCAATTCATGAACTTTACTATCGGCATTCTCAATGCTTTTCTCGCAATTTTTCAAAAATTTTGTGCACTCCTGGAGCGCAGACCTGGCCCAAAAGCTCGCGCTTCACTCACTGCTGCGGCCGGCCGGCGGGCGTCAGGGGGAAAAAGCGTGTCGTGCGCAGCGCTCGCCGCCGCCGCGCGAGGAGAATCGAGGAGGAAAGCGCGGCGCGGAGGAGAGTGTCGCTACTTTCAAATTATCAAGGGTCTTTAATTTGAACTAAAGCCCCTCTATCTCTGGAAAGTAGCGAAATTGTAAGATCCTTGCCGCCGTTTCCCTCTCCCGGCGCTTTCCTCCTCGCTCCTCTACGCTCCCCTCTCCAAAGAGAGAGTGAGGGCGGGTTTTTTGGTTTGTCGTTGGCTGCCGGGCTCCCTGACGTGATAAACACGTCACCCTACGTCATCAGCGCGCCCAAAATCTTGTTTTGCTTGTTTTTTATTTTCTCGCTGCCGCCATTAAACTGCCTCGTCGTACCGTTCCTGTGGCTTGCGCGCGTGCAGTTTCGTGCACGCGATGCCGTGCTGCTGCGCGTTTCAGTGTTTAAGTAGAACAGAAACAGAACATAGAATAGTAGAACAGAACGACTGCCGTGCTACGCTGATTACCAACACGGCACCGGCAAGGTTAATTGAGTTGAGGAACTTTTCACAGTCTCACATGTCACTGACGAACCCATCGCCAGCCGTAATCGAAACCGTAAAAATTGATGAGAACTTTTTCCGCAGTAACAGAGAGGGTCTCCTCAAAAATTCAATCAGCACTGCACAACTGCAGGCCCGGATAAAAGATAGCATTTCATTGGTATCTTGCTTTCCAGCCTGCCACGATGTTGTAAAAGAGATTGTGAGTGTTTTCGTGAAAGTACGGATCCAGATTTTTGTCCGAGATGAAGCCTCCAAAATATCTGCAGTGACTAGTAGTAAATGCGGTAGCAAAAGCGTAGGCTTGCGGGTCGCTGCAGCTCAGATTCGGTGACAGTATGCATTCGTAATTTCATGTTTTATTAATTTGAAACATTTGTGAAAGTTGTGGTTTGAAAATCTGCATACAATTAATATTTTGCCTGTCGCCTGAATGAATCTGTAAATTGTTCAAAATTTCTGGTAACTGCTTGCATTTTTTAAAGATAAACTCGTGCATATCTGAAGCTTATAATCATCGAAATTAAAATTGGATTGTAACGTGTGTGAAAAATGTTTCTACGAAAATTATTTGCTTGCACTTCGTTTTCATATCTTTTCATTTCGTTAAGGTTTCTCAGCATCTTCCAATTGTCTAACAGCGTTTTTCTGTGCATTTATTTTTATTTGAAAATGTGTGTTTTCAATTAATGTGCGTGCGCCAGTCTTAGGACCCTTTTCAAAGCGACCTGTGCTGTGTCAGTAAAATCAAAGATGCTACTTGGTTCCAATGTGCAACAGTGTTTATCGCTAGATTTCTTCTGTATTTGGAACTGTGTATTTTGTATGCGCCACATCTTACGACCTTTAAAGCAAACCAGTATTGTGACAATAAAATAAGACCCTATTTTGCCTGAGTCACTTAGCCGATCAATTGATTTTGCGAAGAAATAAAAGCCATTTTTTTCACCTACATTGCCTCTCATTAGCAGCTGTAGGAACACTGCTTCATCGTTTTTTTACAAATGTGATTTCAAAATGAAAGCATACAATAATCGACGATTTTGCTTATATGTTAGCCAGAAGCGATCGATGTTAGAATTCGCCGGTTTGCCGCTCACGCGCAAAGATGCAGAAGATTTCTGAAGGGGCCATTGGCTCTCATTCAGGATCATCTATATGTCACCCAACACAGATGACACCATAATTGCCTGCTCAGTTTATTTCCCGTTCTTGATGCTTCAGAGTACCCTAGCGCGATGCTGAGTGCAAACATTTCTTGCCGTTTTGAGCGTGTCTTCTCCTTCCTTCTTTGTTATTGCGAACAATATGCGCCGCTAAAACCAAATATAACATTTTCAAATCGATTAATAGTTACCTGTGCAAAGCAGATTTAAAAGAACGCTTTAAAAGGCAGAACAAAAAGCCCCCGCCATTCACTATCATTGACCCTTCCGCGGCGCCCCTCGAGCGCAGGCAGGTTCAGCGTGCCGTGCGCAGCGGTTCCGCCGGTGGGAGGGTGAAATCAGAGGAGAATTGAGGAGGAAAGCAGCCGAAGGGAGGAGAGTTTCGCTACTTTCCAGATAGAGGGGCTTTAATTTGAACGCTCTCGTTTGGACACTCGTTTGGACGCTCCTAATTCCATCCATCCATCCATCCATCCATCCATCCATCCATCCATCCATCCATCCAACGGTATCGTGTACTGGTTTTAAAATTCACTACACTAAAATTGTACTGGCCTATCTTATAGTACAATTTTGATGTAATGACAACATATCCATTTCCGTAATGATATAATATTATAGAGAGCGACTCACGTAATTTATCAAGGGACTATATCCTGCTGCGCAGTGAGATGATGCGTTTTAGCTCTGTAGCTTTGGCTGCATAGCCACAAAAACTTGTCTGGGAGTATAGTCAGATATAAAGAGATTACTATCGGATAAACAGGATAGAATACCCACCAGCAGATAGGACACTAAATGAGATCCAAGAAGGCATTTGGAGGTGCTTACAAAGAAGAACTTTTCCGAATCCAGCTACCCTAAGTCAGTGGTACCCGGAACAATTCTCAGATAGGTGCAAGCTATGCCAGGATAAGGCGGATCTGGTACATATAATATGGACATGTCCAGAAATAAAAAAATAGAAATGAACAGACAAAAAATTACGGCCGATTCGCATAGTTAATCAAATGCGAAGTAGGTGCTTAGAACTGCTTATCCCTGCTATACCTTTCCATCGCTTGCAGTCGCGCAGCCCCTTGTCTCGGAGTTTCTACCGCCATGTTTGTTGCTGTTCGCTTCGGAATATGGTTCACGACAACGCTCAGTGTCTTGAGCAGTTTTCCTGACTGACGCTAGGGGAGAGATGCCGAAGTTGAGGACGCGCGAGCGACACACGATTGCTCACTCCGGAGTAACACATGCTAGTGCAGCGCTGCCCAGTGACGGCCGCCAAGCCCGCGACTGACACGCCCCTCTCTCACCAAGTGCATCAGTGCGGCTGCTCCTCCCCCTCAGTGTTAAAAGGCCACTGTCCACTCTCCAGTCGAAAATATTTTTTCCCCTGTGACTGTGAGGCTTCGCCCACCGAACGCAAGGCCTAAAAAGGTTTTTAAAAAGTGTAACTAATAACACAGTTACAACCACCGCAATCACCCGATTCTGTCGTATGTCTCTCCTCCTGTTCCCTCGCAAAGGATTTTCACTCTTCTGCTCGGTCATCTAGCCTCCGCAAGCCAAATTTCCCTTCCTCCGCCGCGTTTGGTGGGAGGTGGGGCGTGGCACTGCGTGCCGGAAAACCAAACGGGCGAGGGAGCGCGAAAGCGCGCAGCGAGCTGTGCACCAGTTAGTCGCGTACGCCCATCCTTCACCCGTTAGTCAGCGAGACGGACCAATTGGATGTCGTCGCTACTCCGACGTCAGCCAAGCGGCTCGTAGAGAAGGGGAAGCTGGTTTCCCGAAGGAGAGCAGACAGATCTTTGATTTGTATTTTTACTGCTTTGCGGCGCGCGTATCGCTGTAGCATTTTGCACAGGCTATCTCCAGTACCTGGTCGAACATTGGGCTCCTTTACTTAAAAAGTCATACCCTGGACAGTGGCCCTTTAAGTCGCGTGCTGCGGGTGTCGCCACTTTTCCTTCCTCCACTTCAGGTTCACGGAGAGATGGATGGAAAGAGAGAGAGAGAGAGAGATGGTGAGAGAGTGGCTTCTGTTGCAGCTGTGCGGCCGCTCCGCCTCCTCAATGATGAGTCGCGCGTCACCACCTTCTCTTTCTTCACTTCAAGTTCGAAAAGAGAGAGTGAGCGGCTTCGGACAGACATCGGCGAAATCCGTGATTGCAGCTAGACGCACTAAAACGGAGAGATTTTGGGAGACTCTACTGATGAGCTCACAACCTGAGACTCAGCTAGATGTAATCCGACTGGCCGAAAACGCCGCCCGGATCCAAGTGCTCCAGGCCATCGTGTAGGTGGATAGGTTGATGCCTATCCTGTAGTTGTTGGAGGTTAAAGTTTTACCACCCCCACTGGAATAAAACTTGAACAAAATCCAAGGGCATTGTCTAAATCTTTCTTTTACGCTTAACAGAGGCACTTTTCATAACAAATATTGCATTGAACATGTTATCGGACGATTACTTTTTGAGATTTTTTTTGTTGGCATTGTGTAAGTCAAGTGCTCCAGGAATGCGGTCATTAATTGCGTACTCGCCACAATGGTTTTCTTGCTCTGATATGTGGATTTTCAAGGCGAAAATATATTGTCAATGGACAACAACGAGTACAAAGTGCTGTGCTCGTTTGTGGAAAGTGTGGAGAGCGAGGACGACGAAATGTGTGTGTGTGTGGTTCATGCTGGGCGCCACTTGCCTGAAGTCGTTCGTCTGTGCTGTGGTCAGCTACCCCTGTGTAAATATCGGTGAATATATTACTCTTTGTGTGCGTATATCTACGTTACACCTTTGGTGGAGGGGCTGGGTGAAAGATCAGAAGCAATCATCTTTTTGCATTCGTCAGGTGGTGAGACATCTGACACGAGGTGGTTCTCCGAGTGGATAAGCAACCTATAACAGCTGATACAATGCATTCAGAAGCAGGGCACAGTGTGACGAACGACATGCCTTGGCGAAGCAGCTGAATATGCGATGCAAAGTTGAGGACCGAAAGAGACACTTGATTGGCAAACATAGTGACCGCTGTATGCGCAAGAGCAACGTTTCGTGCGAGAGTTACATCAAGGGCTGGAGTACCGATGTACTGGTCATCAGGGACTGGTGGGACGGACAAGAACGATGCACTAGGTGACGGCTTCGGGGTCCGGGCGGAGAAAATCGACAGTACATAGGCGGTGCACAACTGTATCCGGTGGCTCCTCCCTAAAAGGTGGGTCAAGCTGAGCACTTCTGGCACAATCAATGAGGGTAAAATATTCAGAGGGAACGTCAAGGCCAAGTATTAGGTCATGAGGGCAGTGTTCAAGGAGAGTGAAGAGAACAGATATATGATGGCCAGTGATTGACACTTGAGCTATACACATTCCAACGACAGCAGAAGTACCACCATCAGCTACACGGACAACAGCCTGTATAGGGGATGCTGTAGGGGCACTGTCCGGTACCAATAGTTGAGAAACTGTGGGAGACACTGCTTCTCGTTCGCGGCGCACAAATCGTGTCAGCGCAAGGTGGGGTTGAGTCCACGCAGAACGACGCCGCAGCCGTGTTCTGCAGCCGCGTGAACTGAGAGGAAATACGGCGGCTTTTCGCTTGTTCAAACCAGCGGCATTCTTTTAGAATCGGGTCAACCATTCCGCAGTTCTTGTACACGAGCAAGTAAATTGCACCTGATCCGCCTTCTACTAAGCACCAGGACGGTGCTTTCGCTGCCGGGAGTTATCTCAAAGGTCAACGACGAGGACCAAGTGCTGTGGTCGTGTGTGGAAAGTGTGGAAAGAGAAAACGACGAAGTGTGTGGTTCGTGCTGGGCGCCGCTGGCCTGAAGTTGTTCGTTTGTGCTGTGTTCAGCTACCCCTCTGTTAATCTCTGTGAATACATCTACGTGCGTGTATCTCAATATTTACAACACCATTAGCTTTCCGAAGGTGACCACAGAATATCTTCAGGTACCGCGTGACTGATGCGAACAGATGGAGGAAATATTTAAATGCAATTTTCATAAACATAAACACTTCTTTTGCTGGCAGACAAGTGCCAATATGGACAAAAACAGCCGTAGAATTGATTTTATTGGTATTGAATTTGTTTCTTGTGGTGTTACGAGCTGGCTATTGAACTCCACAGGCGATCTCTTCCGCACGTAGGTTAGAAAGTACACGGGCAAGTGCTCGAGCCAGCTCGAATAAACAACCATACATATTCTGGCTCTGCGACAATCTCCTACCATACAACGCCATTCGATAGCGAAAAAGCAATTTTGATATTTTAGCATTAGAGTCACATTTAGTAAAATGTTTTTGTTTGCCCGTATGAGGCCTCAGTTGGCTGGTGGGAGAGTTGAAAAGTCCCCGTCTTGACTTCAAGGACAGATGAGACGGAAGAGTGGAGGTAGTATGACCTGCAAAACTGTGATTGATGGATTGGATCGCGAGAGTGGAGCGGAGGACGGCGTGTCACGAGGTGACAGTGATTGACGGACTGGACAACATCGGCAGGTCGAGCGGTCTAAACCCATGAGCGGCAGAAGATGCTCCGTGGGGAGAAACATTGCACCTAACTCCTGCTCGGCCGTATCAATCGTATTGATCGTATATATTATTTGAATGAGCAGCATGGGTTATACACAGTTTGTATATAAAGTAACGATAAGATTTATGAAAAAAATAGATTTATTAGAGGAATTGGTACAATGCCTCGACATTTTTCAAAAGTAGATCCCTTCAGCGTTTACACACGTTTGCCTACAGGCTTTCCATGACTAGGAGGCCATGGATTCCGTGGCCATGGATCATGGCAGGCGGATTCCGGAAGGTCCTTAAGGGCTTTCGCACAAGCTTCTTTGATGGCGCTTAGGATCCCATGGTGGTGCCCTTTGAGAGAGGATTTTACTTTTGGGAACAGGGTATAGACTGCTGGTGCCAAGTCGGGACAGAAAGGAAGTTGAGGAATCATCGCGATGCCGTTTATTGTTAGGTAGCCGCTGACCTTGGTGCAGTTAGGGCTAGTTGCATTGTCGTGATGCTTTTGCTCATCCACCAAAACTTTAGGAACGTGTTTAGCACACATTTAATATCGCAGAATTTTTATTGGTGGTGTGCACTGTCATCTTATGAGTGCCAGTTTCATCTGGGACCATGTGCGCACTTAAACGTTGGTCTGAATTCAGCACACTTCAAGCCCACGTTGCACGTTGTCGTCGGTTCTTGGCGTCGACGGCTATCCAGCGTGGGACTCGTCCTCCATAATCTTTCGGCCATCTTTGAAAAGTTTGTAAAAATCGTAGTTTCTGAGATGCATTCATCCTTGAATACTTGCCAAATCACGCGCACGACATTCATGCGTTATCTTCGCAGTTCAGCGCTAGAATTTGATGGCGTAGCTCTTTTCAATATTCGCTGTACTGCAAAATTGTACTGTTTTAGTGGTTGGACAACAAGGCACTTTGTTTATGTCGAGACGTTTGTGGTCGTGATACTACCGCTGTAGTCGCAGGTCATAATTACGTGGATATCAGTGAATGCAGTCGTTTCACTGCAGATCTATTTCCTCTCTCGATGTCGATGGAGATGACGTTTACGACGCTGCTGCTGGTGATGATGCTGAATTTGTCTGTACTGTGACCCTCGGTCAATCTTGTGAAAGGGCTGACGTCTGCAAACACTGAACTCATAAAATTACTTCTACGCAACTTTCTAGAGTGACAAAAAATGTACAGTTTCAAAACCACAACATTCCTTAAACCCAATTTCACGACCGTTAGCCATCAGCCGCAGCAACAGTCGCGCTGCCGCTTGGATCTTGGATCACTCCCGCGCTTGGTAAGCTTCTCGACAATTGGCTGGTCTACTTCTCGTTGTCCGATGATCTCAACAGCTGGTCTGGCACGGCTGCGGACTCTGTCCCTAACGAGATGGCATGTGTATATGTCGTATTTACTAAATGAAGGAGCGGCTTAGATGGAACTTCATGAAGACGACGATGCTCAATATACAGAGCAAGAATGTTTTGCAGTTGGAACTTGATGAAGACGACGTTTACTGGCACAGCGCGAGAATGTGTTGCAGTGTTGCACAAGGCGTGATCGTCTGCGGCGAACGCCAACATTTTAGATTAGTTGGAAGCGTGGTTGGAAGACTGCGTGATGCAGAGCGGGCCAACAGGACCGCCGGTCTAGCATGAGCGAATTCTAAAGCGGCCACAGCGCCCCGCGCGTGTCGTCTGCTACTTTAGAAGGTAGCTAGAGAAGACACGCGGATGGGCGCCCGCTAGCTCAGTGCCTGAAGCGTGCTGGCAGACGACGATTCACATGCGTACAGACATGTATTTAAGGATGCTGAAATAAGACCTACGGGCACTAAACGCTGTGAAGTTACACCGAGGATAAAGAACATGCTGACTTGTAGTGTACCAGGATGCCGAGCGAGAGAATCCGTGCTTCGGAAAAGCCGTGCTGAGAAGCGGCATTCTTTCAAACCTTGAAAAAATGCACTCTAATGAAATGATTCCTATGTTGGAACTAGATATAAGCACCCCTGGACCGGCCGGACCAGACACTTGCAAAGCAAGTGGAATGACCTGACAGCAATGTCAGCAGTTATTTATTTGTTTTTGTTTTCTTTTAATCGACTATGATTTAATGGTAATATGTTAGAGCTTCACTGAGATTTCGTCATAATTTCCTGTCTTATGTTTTCCAGTTAACTACTGGAGCTCGATGGGGCGTTCTTCATTTTCGATGAGACCGTCGGACCTTTTCCTGGTCAGATAAAACCGCATGGCGATCACTCCGCAGACGATGCCGGCTAGTGTGAAGACCACAGCGATGGCGGCGAACACTCCTGCGTTGTAGGAGACGACGATATTAGCAGTAATTGCGTGAGCACAGCTGTGTAATTTGTAGATGCGAATGTCTGTATTTGCAGGAAACACTAAACTAGATCCCCGTGGTCGGCGGACATGAAATGCTGAACATTTTTGCTTTCGCCCTGTGTGTTCTAGTACATTTCAGTGGCAATGACTTAACTTCTGCCGCTGATTCTAATACGTTTTTCTAGAGGGAACCGAAGGCACTGCTTCCAGAACACATCTGGGGAGTCTCAGATTGAGTTTTGTTTAGGTTTCAAATGTTTAGAGTCCTCGCTGTTGTAAGGAGTGGCCATAACTCATAGTCAAGTTTCAGGGAAACATGTCGATGATACATTTTTACTGAATATTTTTTGTTCAATGAAGACACGCACGTTTATAAATGTAATTTATCTGTCTCATAGTTTTCTCGCCTTGAAGGGCAGACTATGATGGTTGCCGCCTAATGAGTCCATTTCTCAAAATGTCTCGAGCACATGAATATAGGCGGAAAATCTCTTTTTATTTTTATTTTCTGCTTTAAAATGATGTGCTACATGTTAGTATACGCGATTCACCCCATTAGATTTGCCTATGACCTTCAATTAATTTAGATTTCAATTCCTTTTCGATCCTGGTCTGGTCTCAGTTTTCTCATACAAACGATGGCTTAGACATAATGTAGGTTTATAGGTATGACAGATGATAAAAACGGCCATATAAATGCTGATATAGCGTTTGTTGTCATTTCAAGTCTTGAAGCAGTGTGGCTTCAATAATCGCAATTGTTTAAACTACTAGTAGTCGTTCTCATGCCTCAGTGACCTAAGCATTCACTACACCTCTCAGTCATCGTTCCGATGATGAAAATGAAACCGAATCAAAACACTAATACAGTTGCAAATAATTCAACAGCGTAAGGCGAATACCACGAGGTAATCCACGCACTGCGATGTCTAACGCACCTTCTGAAGCAAGACAACACCAAATAAAATTAGCTGTCTGTAGTCCTTCAAACGCTCCTCAGCTTTCGTTGTTCGCTTCATTCGGGTCTTTACGCTTCGCTTCATGATGTTATTAGATGATGGTCGGAGTAGATCGCCTTTACATTTCCAAGACAACATTGTGCGCCATTCGTATGCAAGTGTATGAAGACACTCACCGCTAAGCAAGCCCGCAGCTACATGGTATGGCAGCCATACCATGTAGCTGCGGGCTTGCTTCGCGATGAGTGTCTCCGCAATAAAAACGAGCACCTTGCTTCAAGCCGGCTTGTTTCTCTAATTTCACATCTAATGGCTAACTGATCACTGTTGATGCGTTTTATTCAGACTTATGCACAAATTAAATAAAGATTACATAGTGTTACGCACTTGCCGCCATGTACGAATTCGTTTCGGAATGGTCTAAACAAGCTTAATTTGTACATGAGGAATGCGCAACAAATTTCAGAAAAAAATTAGTTGTGGTTTAGCTCTGGTTAATTAAAGTTGAACTGCGAAAGCAACGGTGGAAGCTTCTTTTGCCTGCTACATTATTCCCCTATCATGCCCTATCAGTGTAAGGTGCTACATTATTGGGAACAATTAAGCTCATCCTTTAAGGGTATGACTCGAGAACGTAAGCTACCTGCCCACATATAAAGTCACAGTTCAACCAAGCCGTATGGACGTGCCTGCGTGTCGTAGGGGTAACGAGAATGCAAGCGATTCTGGCAGGCTGATTTTGAAATCACCCTCCCATATGAAAGGAGCGACCCGAGTTGGCAGCTCCTGCCGGTGGCATATATGGGTAACGTGAATTAAAATGTCATGGCAGGCTGATTTTTTTTTTTATGAGGAGACCGTAGCCACGCCTCTTCACGGCGTAGCTGCGGCCACCCGAGGTCTCGCTGTGGCTGTCGTACTATTGCTTCCACAATAAAAGGAGGAATCGACTTCAAGCTTTCTGTTATGGATCCTCATCCAATATATACATTTCGTTCACATTTTGGAGGAATAGAATGCGCCAACATTGAATCGCCCGTAAATAAGTGGCTACAGTTTTAGGCTCGGAAGCTCGCATGCACTTTTATTTCTGTTCATAGCAACTGGAAGATGGAGTTGAAATCGTTGAGCTCAGAGCAGCGATGGACGACTACAGCGCGAAAGTTAATTACTAACTAAAAGCAGATTTACAGGTGAATAAACGCTCGACCCTGCATTCTGCCATCATTCGCTCTAGTATTCAGCTAATCTTCATCAGCAACTGATGCCATGTGTCGTTGCGTAGCTAGTTCTATTCACTTTATCCTCTTTGTTATTATTGCACCCGCAAGCTATCATCAAAGTAATGATGGATAGTAAATCAGACTGCTTCGTTGAATTGTGGGATTAGAAAAACATATCACAGGTGGAACTACAGCCTAAAAGAAAAACACACACAGGGAAGATAACAGGACACTTGTGTGTCTTAATTGTGTATGCTTTTGTGAGGCTGCAGTTCCAACTTTGTTATGAACCAACTAGCTATTATCAAGATAGTCCTGTGTATTAAACAGCACGCCAGATACTGCAGAATAAATAAGTAGATGAATATATAAATATGTAAATATGTAGGCAAACAAACACGTTAGAACCACTATAAAAAGGTATTTCGGTACACAGCAAAGAATTCTGATGTTTTACCGTAAGTGCGAAGAAGAAAGCAAAACAAACAAACAAAAGGAAGTCAGCCAACGGATCTTGCCAACAGACAACCTTTGCACTAGGCAAGAAAATTGTGGATTAAAGGCTGCATATAAAATGGCAGAAGCTTAGACACATGAATTTTTAAGAATGCAAAACATACCGGCGCTGTAACCTGTAGCTTCAGAGGAGTTCGCATTTTCTTTGCTTTTGGCAATGTCATCCATGACCTTCTGAGGCTGGTAGTAAAGTGTATTTCTTGTCTTCGAAAACTGCACCTCGGCGAAGGAATCCTCCAGTGCTTTGAAAGACTGGACCTGTAAAAAAAAAAAGATGGTGCTTTTTCCGTAGTTGCACAAAATTATCGTGTAAGTTCATGAGGATGGCTTGGTCAGCTAGTTCAAGCACCACGAGATGGGTTTAGCGTAACACGAGGTCAAAAATTAAACAGAGGTGGAGACGAGCCCTTTGAACATAGTAATGATTTCTCCATTCTTCACAGTTTATATCTGCACTCTGCCAGCTTCAGAGTAACCAGAGGAAGAAAAAGAAAAGCTCTTATTACATTGTGCAATCTTATGCTGCACGTCAGCCTAATCTTGTCACCAAAATGAACAAAGCAGACTAAAAAAAAATGTAGTTATCAACTCGCAGATTAAAACATGCAGACTCATCAATGCGGTGAGGAGGAAATAAATTATGCTACAATATTACAAGTATAAACTATCGCAAGCCGTCAGCGTTAGAATTGTTCGACCCCTGCTGGCCAAATAAATAACCATAACTGCTATGTAAATGTGTCGTTTTTGTTGCATGACACGAGTTATAAGCGCGTTTAAATGATGTAAAATTTCTGCGAATATACGATCGGTTCTACCTTCATTGCAGTAAAAATTTTAAAAAAGTTACATCTCGTTTGGTGGTCTTACTGCAGTTCTTTTACTAATTCATCATAATTTCGTCTGAAGCATCAAAAACAACTCGCGTGCATACCAAGAATGTATAATTCCCCAACAACGTGGCCCCTGACTGCGTATATAAACTGTTCCTTCTTTACTTATTGGAACGGAGGTGACCACTCAAATGACAGGTCATCATGATCAAACTGACAGAGAACCTCCAATAAAATATGATGCTAGGGTAGTCCGGGATCCATATTTGTAAACAACGCAGTGCAAAAAGGAAAAACACAGAAGACCAGGAGCGTAAACACAAAGGCAAAAGTTTTACTCGAAGCTTTCCACTTATAAAAGATAGTGGTCATTGTATCAGCGACGCTTCGATAAGCATGCAGTTAGCCGCGGGTGGTTTTCTGGAGGTATATGTGTAACGATAAAAAATGCCAGTCCTTTTGTGCCGGTTACGCTAGTCATGGGCTGTTTCTTGACGCATCTCATTCTTTGTTGTTACTTTATCTCTAACTCTGGTGTTAGGGTAGGGTAGGCAGAGGAGGAGGAATAACCTTATTTGGTGTCCGGCAAGATTTAATGCGACCGGGCCCAGCCAGGTCTCCCACGTGGGAATGTCGAGATCTTGTCTCTTGGCCGTCACGAGGGCCTCCTGGATAGCCCAGAGTTGGTCGTTGAGGCTAGAGCTGCGTAGAGCGGCGGACCACCTCGACGAGAGCATTTTGGGATTAACGCCTTTAAATTGTGTCTTGCACTCTCAGAGTACGTGCTGGAGTGTTGTTATGCTTGTCTTGCAGAGCTTGCATGTTTTGGAGTCATATATTTCGGGGTAAATCATCTTGTACTGCAACGTGTTCGGGTATGTATTTGTTTTTAATTGCCTCCACGCGATTGCCTGAGCTCTGAAAAATTTGCTTCTAGGCGGAAGGAAGGTCCGATGGGCCAAGTAGACGGCTTTGTTTAAGTCATAAAAGCTCGTCAGCCCCCCCCCCCCCCCCCCCTTCTCCGCCATGACTCTCCCCGGCACGGTACGCGAGACCTCGTGCTACGGATTGAGCGACTTCGTAGAGGTTGGTGAGATGCGGAGAGACATTCCTCATATGTGCCGGGTAGCGAACTAGCTCAACCTTATTGTCCGGTGAGAGTTTTAAGTCATTGATGAATCGGCAGGCTTACATGGATGTTCTCCCATTAGCGTAATTCTTTATTGCCGTGTGTGAGTCGCTGACAATGATCCCACAATCGCGATCAGATATGGAAAGTGCGATGGCTTCAATCAAATCATTCTTATTCTTTAAGATTATGTGTGTTAGGGATACGTGGCGCCACGCAAGTGGGGCATGTGACGTGAACGCCCATATAGATGTAGGTAGCAAAAAAAATAAATCACTTGATAGTGGCATCTTGTACTGTGTCATTTTCTCTTCTGTGTTTGCCCTTTTTGTGCTGTCCTCTTTACGAGCAAGAACCTCGCTTTAAGCTACCTGGTGGTTTGCTCTGATTTACACTGTTTGGAGTTCCAAAGTGCTTCATGGTATAAGTGGTGCCTAACTGTAAGGTTTCAGAAGTTTCGATTACCTGGAGTTCTTAATGTGCACCCACATCGCACAAGCCCGTGGTCCCATTGTTTTTCGCCTCCATGGAGGAGAGGCAGCTTCAGTCTGGATTTGACACACTTCCATGGGTTCAGCAGTCGAGTGTCCTTGCCACTGAGCCACGGCGGCGGGGTTTCAAGTCATTTGATGCTAACATCTTATTACGGCTCTGATTACTAATTAGCCATGAGATAGAGTTGTAGAGCGGCACCACTTACTCACTTACCATTTCTGG
>JAJIZL010122655.1:103808-127973 GCA_023969395.1 Amblyomma maculatum
GTTTGGCGTCCTGCTGAATTTCTAGGCGGCTTTGGCCAGGCACAACAGCACCCCCGCCATCAGACAATGCGCCGGGAAGACGAGCTGCTCGCATGTGGCTCGGATGCCGGGCGCGCTCGTTCGCCAGGTTCCTCCAAGCTCACGTACAGTGTCCGGGCGCCAGGTAGCTTCACGTGCCTTGGGTTCCACTCGCCAGGTCAGGATCTTTGCCGACAGCCTTGTTGCCGGGGCGCGCCGATCAACTTCGCTCGGGTCGCTCCGATGCCCTTGCCACTCGCCACTGGTAACGGTAGACTTTTCTGCGGCTTGCAAAACCAACCGACAACAGGCAACACCAACACAAGCAAGTACCCTCGGTCACCCGTCAAACACCAGACAGAGGCAAAATTTCAAATTCAATTAGCTAAATTGTTGTCCCCTTTTTGCTCCCATTACAACAAGAGACAAGTGTATAGGATGCAGTACACAAGGTTCAAACAACAATTTTGCATATTAAAGATACATTAAGTAGCAAGGAAAATTATCAATCAGTAATGGAAAAGAGTCTCCTTGAAATCGCTTGGGCCGTAAAGCACAACTGAGGAAGCAAGGAGGTCATTCAATTTTGCCCCGATCTGCCTAGAGCATTACCGTTAGCGACGAAACGCTCGTCTTAGGTAGCTATGTCTCAAATGCATGACTGAAAGCATCAGAGTTCGCATTGTGCTGCTCTCTTCAAGCGGCAGAATGCGTAGCAGTATTCGGGCGGTTTGTCTCTCCTCCCTCCGCTACAGCCTCGGCTGTCCATTTCTCTACGAGACCTTTCTTTCCACTTTGTGTGTGAAAGAACAGACGAGCACAAGTTACTCGCTTTATTGAACGATCTGTCTCGTTCCTTACGCTTTGAGCACCAATCGCGCATTTTCTCAGCACGGGTGCATTTGTGCCGCTGGGATCGCCGCTTCTTTTCCTTTCGCGATCGTTTGCGTTTTCTCACCTTTCGATGAGAGCATTCTTTCATGCACCTGCCTTTCCGCTCTTTTCGGCGGCTGCACTTGTGTTTTTGCTTTCTTTCTTTTGGTGCCAGCTCTTTCAAGCTCCCGGTAACCGGAGCTCGTATGGCGCCGACATCGTCGGAGTGCGGCGCCGCGCCTGAATCGCGGCCAGCAGCGCATGACTCACTGCCAGTCGCGTCGGAACAAGGACAACGCTCGCTCACGCCAGCCCCCGAGCTAGGCATATCCTCAGCAGACTCGCCACTCAAGTTACACTGATCTGCCGGTGTGCCGCATCGCTCAGCGCTAACCGGCGCACGATCACGTTCGTCCGACAGCTGGGGCGTTTCGGATCGCGTGAGGTCCATGTTCGCACTACGGTTATTGTTTTCGCCAATACAATTGAGCGCGTCAGGACAGGAAGATTCATGGCTCCTGTCTAGCCGCTCTCTGTCGACTTCACAGGTGTGGTTCTCGACAGCGTCCGCGTCATGGGCCTGCCTTCGCTGTTCACCACTCGTGGGCTGCGCAGTTTCCATGAACGGCACTTCGTCTTTCTGTGTGTCATGATTTACGACAACGCTGATTTCGGAAATCACCAATTTTTCGTCTCCTAGCCTGACTACATCTCCGCCACGCTGTACAACTGCTGCTTCTGATGAAATCGCCAATTTGTCGTCTATTAGCCTGACTACATCTCCGCCATGCTTGACAACTTCTGCTTCTGAGTTGTCAGGCGGTTGATTTACTGCCAGTTCCTCACTCTCGATTGGTGGAATCGGATTGCTTACAGCAACGTGAGGCGGCGTGCAGGACGGTGTCACTGCGGATTTCTCGCCGATGGAGTCGGCTCCAACCGGCTCAGCTGCCAGTGGCTCGACCAAGGTAACCCTAGAAACTTCTGTTCGAGACTCGATCAGCTCGCTGCTGCGGTCGCTTTGCTCGGCCGCTTCCCCAAGTTGTGTCTCATTCTCAGGTGCAAGCACAATTTGCTCCGAGACTTCCTGACTGTCTAGCCATTCGGTTATATCGGCTTTCAACTGATACGCCAAATCGAAGTACGTTTTGGTACAGTTTTTTTCACGCTGATACCTGTCCCTAAGTTCTATTGGTGACAGCCGATGTCTTTTCAGTAAAGACTCTTTCAGGTAATCGTAGCTTTTCAAGTCAACGTCTATCACGCGCTTGATTTCTTCCGACGCCTCAGCGGAGAGAATAGCTACCAATGTTTGTGCCCAAGTATCTCGCTCGAAGCGCTTACTTTTGCAGACACGCTCGAAATCTTCCAAGTACTCTGCCATATCCTCGGCGATGAGGAACGGTTGCAGACTCTCCCGCGACTTCGAACTGTTACCTTGAATGGCAATTGAAGCTTTACGCCTTTCAACACTTTTTCGGTGTGCCGAAAGCCCGAGCTGCATAAGCTTCTTTAAGCGGGAAAACCGCTTTTCGCGTTCTAGCCTTTTGGCTTCCTCCTCCCCTTTTCTTTCTTGAATATCATCAAAGGCCTCTGCGGCTTCCTCAACCGTCACTTCTTCTGCCTGCATGATCTCAAGAATATCCTTTTTTCTTTTCGCTGAGCCCAAATCGATGCCCAACTCATCACAAATTTGGAGAAGTTCTTTGACCTTGTAACTCTCCATCTTTCACACCGGCCTCTTGTTGATTGCCTTTTTAGAATAGTGTACTATACGTTCGCTATCTCGCTCCTAGCAAGAGATGCGCAAGCCTTTCTCACACTGATTCCCCTCTCAGCATCCCCTGGTTTTCAAAACACTTCCTGTAGGCTTGAAACACGCAAGGTTAACACAATGCTACGCTCAGCCTTTCTCTAAGCTACCCTGTGTGTTAGAGAAGTCTGGCGTTTGAGGGAAACTTCAGGTACTCACCGCGCCGAGGTGCCTGACGCCGGTCAATCTCGCAGCTGCCATCCAATGTCGTGCCGGTGGGGTTATCACACAGTAGCCCACCGTCAACAGGGTTGTGCCAAGGAGTTGGTAACGCAGCGCTCGTCACCCGTTTCGTGAACGAGGGCTGTCAGCTCCCTGGGCGGTAGCGATGAATCCGAGTCGGCGTTGGTGAGATGAAGAAAAGGCTTTATACACTATTTACATGTATTTACACAACAAGATCGGCTCTGGGGCCGAAAGCTAACATAGCCATACGCGACTGTTCTCGCGCAGCGACGGCCGGGGAGATTCCGCCGCGTCCGCACTGTCAGGGGGCGAACTGCTCCCGATGGACGCTCGTGACGAACTCACACTCGAAGTCTCGAACGGAAGCACTTGAGACTCCGTTGCCGAGAACCGTTGACGCTCAAAATGGTCCAATCCGATGGCAGCACTTTCGCAGGGCCAATGGGAGAGCTTGCTGCGCTCTCGCTTCAAATATGCCGCGGGGCGAGAAGGGGTTCACCGTCAGGGCCACGGCGCGCCGTGCTGTCTGGACGTTCAGCGCATGTTAAAACACGTCGCTTCTGTCCCTTTGGTACGGCTCGCCTCCAGTGCATTGGTGCTTTGCAGAGAAGTATCCAAAGTTTGTGAAGGAGGCGTTCGCCGAAGAAGTTTGGCGTCCTGCTGAATTTCTAGGCGGCTTTGGCCAGGCACAACAATGCAAAACAGACCAGATCGTGCGCAGCATGGTCAGCAAAAGCGATAGCAGTTCCCGGGAACAAGTGTCGGTGCTCATTAGAAAAATTTGTGACAAGGAGTGCAGCCCGGCCATTGTGAAACGACAATAAACTTCGGGGAGCGCAAATGCCATGAGCAAGCAGGAGTGTATGGTTCGCCTCCGCTACAGCATCACCGGTACGGAAATCGTCACAGGTAACTTCCACAAGAGCACTGCTTCGCGGCGGCAGCGAGACGCTCTCAGCGGAAACACGAAGTGCGGTATTGCAAGGACTGTTACTATCTTGTTCGGTAGATTGTCCCATCGAAAACGTGACGAATCTATTTCGCAGGTCGATAACTGCTCCGTACTCCCGCAGAAAGTCAATGCCGAGGATAAGGTCACGGGAGCAGTCACTTAAAACAACGCAACTAACGACGAACGTACGTCCGTTAATCTGAATGCGAGCCGTGCACATCCCCTTTGGAGTAACTAGATGACCGCCGGCGGTTCGAAGGTACACACCTGGCCAAGCAGTGAGCACCTTCCTCAAAACAGTCGCCATGCGACCACTCAAAATTGAATAATCGGCACCTGTGTCCACTAATGCATTGACCGTAGTGCGACCGTCTAAAATAACCGGAATGTCCAGAGAAACGCTTTTTGCTTCCCTAGGTGATGGTACCAGCAGCTCGCGGTCGGATCGAAGCGGCGACGACGGGAGGTCTTCAACGCAGCGACTACCAGCGGCCTCGCCCCCGAAGGTCGCTGTTTTCAGTTTTCCCGATGAGGGCTAGACGAGCAGCCTCGGTCCTCTCGCGAGGAACCGTGGGTGAACGAGGAGGAGCGCCTTAGCGAAGGGGAGCGGGGCTGACGCTGCGAACGAGATCAAGAACGCTGCTCCGCCAGGTACTCCTCAATAACTCGGGGTCGTTCACCAAACCGGGCAGGAGGCGAGTCGATGTGGAAGCCGTGGAGACCGAGGCGTCGATACGGACAATCCCGGTAGAGATGTCCTGGTTCACCACAGTGGAAGCAAAGCGGACGGCGGTCAGGCGTGCGCCAAATGTCGGCTTTGCGTCGGGGCAGCGGACGATTGTCGAAGTTCAGCACTGGCTGCACCGAGGACAGCGGAACTGTAGCTGACGCGAGAATGGGCGGTGGTGAAGGGGGAGCCTGACTCTGCAGAACTTCCGCATATGTGGGACGATTGTCGGTCCCCGACAGCAATGGCGGGCTCGGAACTACAGGCGAAAGAGGGCTCTTGAGTGCCTGCCGCACCTCCTCCCGCACTATAGCAGAAACGGAAGTTGGCGATTGCTGCAGAGGGCTCCAGAACTTGCTTAGTTCTTCGCGCACGACGCTGCGAATCAGTTCGCGCAATGCATCGGGATACCGCTCTGAAGATGCAAATGATTCCGCGATTGTGCTTGTATGAAAAGGTCGGTCATAAGCCACGGCACGTTGGTGTAGCACCTTTTCCATTGTGGTGGCCTCCGCAAGGAATCCGTTTACAGTCGACGGTGGGTTTCGCACAAGGCCTGCGAACAGCTGCTCTTTCAAACCCTGCATCAAGTGCCTGACCTTTTTGTCCTCGGACATGGCGGGATCGGCTCGCCTGAAGAGGCGCGTCATGTCCTCGACGTACGATTGGACACTCTCATTCGGCCTTTGGATGCGAGAGTGAATGGCACGTTCTGCATGCTCGCGACGATCTGCGCTAGTGTAAGCCTCGAGCAGTTGACGACGGAATTCCCGCCACGAAGTTAATACTTGCTCTCGGTTCTCGAACCAGATACGGGCGCTGTCCTCAAGGCTGAAGTAGACGTTCCTTAGTTTGGCAGCATCGTCCCACTGGTTGAAAGCAGCGACACGTTCAAACTGAAGGAACCAGTCCTCCACATCCTCAAAGAGGTCCCCATGGAAAGACTTTGGTACCCGAGGGGCCTGCAAGGTGTAGTTACTCCGGAGACAGTCCCTGGAGCCGTCGACTGGAGCAATGCACGGGGGTGTCCAATGGTACAGGGCTGGCGCGACGTCTTGTAGATGGAGATTCTTGCATAGGCGATCGTTTTACCCCGCACCTCCACCAGAATGTCTCGTACACGGTGACTAAGGATACCAATGATAGCAGGGGGTAGCCCAAACACAACAACACAGCAGCACAGACGCAAACGTGCAAGCGACACTTCGTCGTCCTCTTCAACTTCGTCCTCCTTTCACACCTTAGTCATGCGCCACCTGGCAACGCTAGGTGGCAATATATATGTATAACGTCGTAACAATATATATTATATATATAATTATTACGACGTTTATTTACACAGATGTTGGGATGCGCTGGAGATTAGCACACCACAGCGGATAGACCCAGTTTCCTCGTCCTCTTCTGTGTATACCGCCAAAACCTCATCTTCCTTCAATAAGGACCGCGGGAAGTGCGTGACACTGCCCCCTTCGCAGACGATGCCCGCCGGGCGAGTCAAGGTTCTTCACGTTGATAGAAGGGCTTCATGCGGGCCACGTGGACTATACTTGAGTCTACCGAGAACGACGCCCTTGGGTGGTCAGGCGAGAGACTACGAAGTTTACTGCGCTGAGGCGTTCCAGTACAACGAAAGGGCCAGTATAGTGGTGCAATAGTTTCTGACACAAGCCGCGCTTACGCAGCGGCGTCCAAAGCCGCGCCAAGTCACCAGAGGCATAATTAACATCTTGATGACGCTTGTCGTAGCGTTGCTCGTAGCGTTCCTGGGAGGCTAGTGTGCGAAGTCTAGCGAGTCGAGGAGCTTCTCCAGCCAAAGAGAGAGTATGCGCAAGTGAAGTTTCAGCTGGGAGTGAGAAAGGCAGAAACGTGTCCAAAGTGCTTCGTGGAGGTCGTGCATAAAGAAGAAAAACGGACTGTAGCCTGTCGTTTCGTGCTTAGCAGTGTTAAATGCGTATGTTATAAACGGAAGGACTTCATCCCAGTTTTTGTGGCGGGAGTCGACATACATAGCGAGCATATTGCTAAGCATCCGATAGGTGCGTTCGGTAAGACCGTTTGTTTGTGGGTGGTAAGGAGTTGAATGGCGAAAATGGGATGAGCAGAGGCAAAGAAGTTCTTCTACAACTTCTGCCCTAAACTGTCGGCCACGATCGCTTATTAACGCACGAGGAGGCCCATGTCGAAGAATGATGGACCGTAGGAGGAACGCCGAGACATCAGAAGCAGTGGCTGACAGTATAGCAGCAGTTTCACAGTACCGCGTGAGGTAGTCTACGCACACTATGACCCAGCGGTTTCCGTTGGAGGAACGGGGAAACGGTCCTAGAAGATCAATTCTCTCCTGTTCAAATGGGGTTCGTGGTGGCGTTATAGGCTGAAGATGACCCGGCGGTGAGCAGGTTGGGTGCTTGAAACGCTGGCACTGGAGGCAGCTGGCCACATAACGTTGAGTAGTTTGACGCATCTTCGGCCAATAAAAACGTTCCTTAGTCCTGTGTAATGTCCTCGCGAAACCCAAGTGTCCAGCTGTGGCATCGTCGTGCATTACCCTAAGAACCTGACACCTAAGACTTGTAGGAACTACCAGAAGAAGCCGCGCACCTACTGACGAGTAGTGCTTCCTGTATAATACAACCTCACGAAAATGCAGAATGAGGTCGTAGGGTTCCGGGAACTTGCTGCATCAAAACGCGGCGCCAACTCGTTGTCGTTCCGCTGCGCAGTCTTGAATTCACCAACATCAGGGAAACTTGTAGAGATAGCAGCTATATATTCACCCAAGACCTCATTGTCACAATCAGTAGTTTCAAGTGGTAACCGTGACAGGCAGTCAGCATCACCGTACTTACGACCACTCTTAAAAGACACAGTAAAATTGAATTCTTGAAGGCGCAAAGCCCACCGCGCAAGGCGTCCACAGGGGTCCCGAATGTTTACAAGCCAACATAAGGAATGATGGTCCATCACAATTTTAAATGCACATCCATAAGATATGACCTAAACCGTTGCACACCGAATACAACAGCTAAGCATTCCTGTTCAGTTACTGTGTAATTACGCTCAGCCTTGCTCAAAGAACGGCTTGCATATGCAACAACATGTTCATCGCCATTGTGCCGCTGTATGAGCACAGCACCAACTCCCACTGCGCTGGCGTCAGTGTGAAGTTCTGTTGGAGCTGATGGACAGAAGTGGCGTAGTACTGGTCCTGATGTCAAAATAAATTTTACCTGACTAAAGGCGGAGTCACAATCGGCATTCCACTTGAAAGGCACATCTTTTTGCAGAAGACAAGTAAGGGGATATGCTAGGTCAGCAAACTTCGGAACAAAACGCCGAAAATAGGAGCAAAGCCTCAAAAAACTCCTGAGCTGTTTTAACAATTTCGGCGGTTTAAAACAAGCGACAGCTTCGATCTTTTTCGGATCAGGCCAGATTCCGTCCTTGTCTATGAGATGTCCAAGTACCACAGTCAGGCGTTCTCCAAAACGACATTTCTTGGAATTGAGTACCAGACCAGCTTTCTCAATGCACTCCAAGACAATCTCTAATCGACTGTTGTGTTCATGAAAAGTAGTCCTGAATATCACTACATCGTCCAAATAACACATACAAATGTGCCACTTCAGTCTGCGCAAAACTGTATCCATGAATCTTTCGAACGTGACTGGAGCGTTACATAATCGAAACGGCATCACATTAAATTCATACAGCCCGTCTGGGTTGATTAATGCCGTCTTTTCTTTATCTTCCGGGTGCATGGCGATCTGCCAATAGCCTGATCGCAGGTCAACTGAGGAAAAATAGGAGGCGGAATGTAAGCGATCAATGGCGTCATCAATACGTGGCAGGGGATACACGTCCTTCTTGGTAACAGTATTCAGCTATCGATAATCAACACAAAATCGCCATGTGCCATCTTTCGTTTTGACTAGAATCACAGGGGCAGCCCACGGACTAGACTATTCCTGAATGATGCCCTCATACAGCATGTCACGAACTTGTTCTTCGATTGTTTGGCGCTCTGATGGGGATACACGATAAGGCTTCTGACGGATTGGATCAGCAGTCCCAGTATTGATTCGGTGCTGAGTACGGGAAATGGGAATCCGTGGTGGCGAGTCCCGAGAGAAATCGAAAGCCGCAGTATGTTTCGCCAGAACTTCCACTAAACTTTGACGGTCACTTGTTGGCAGGGATTTGTTTATCATGGCAAGAAGTTTTGTCTCATCTTCTTCTGCGCATGCGGTAGGCTGGGAATTGTCTGTGCTGAGCACGGCCACTGCCTTAAAAGTGTCGTGGTCAAAGTTGGCAAGTTTTAAACCACGTGGTAATACAACAGGTTCGTTAGAGCAGTTAGTCGTCCACAAAGAAGAATGTCCATTCATGACTGAGATGACGCAGCGAGGAATCAGAATACTTTTCTTCGCGCAGTTGAGGGTGAGTGGTTCAACCACAGCGTCGACTGCATCACTGGCACAACTTGAACTAACAACTTGTATAAACTCTGCTGACATTGCAGGAATGACTATGTCGTCCGAAACCGAAAGCGTGCTCGGATTGGTCTGCGAATTTCACGCAAAGCAGATTCAAGTCGAGTGCTCACAGAAATGTCTCCGTTGCGAAAGTCGAGAGTGGCCCCACATTGTTCCAGAAAATGGAGTCCAAGAATTACGTCATGCGTTGATCGAGCAAGTACAGCGAATTCAGTTCAGAATGTGTGGCTGGCGATAACAAGATTCACGGAACAGACTCCAAGTGGGTTAAGCGGTTCGCCACCAGCACCACACAATGTTGTCGCACTATCCCAAGCAAACATAATTTTTCAACCAAGGCAGTTTTTAAAAACGAGACTTAGAAATGGTTGCACCTGTGTCCAACAACGCCACAGCACGTACACCGTCCATAAACACTTCAATTCGGTTCTTTACCATCGAAACGGGCAGAGGCATGGGTAAGCTAGAATAATTTGCGACCTCACCTCCATCGGCCGCACTCACTAGTTTCCCGGAGGTGGCGACCGTCGTCGGGGAGAAGGGGAGCGTCGTAGGCGCCAAGATGGTGGTGTCAGACTCAGGCTACGGTCAGAGGCCGGTGATTCGTTTCGGTTCAGCGCCATTCTGCGTTGTTGTCGGCTAGCTGTTGCTCTGTACTCATTCCGGCCAGGTGTTCTTCTATATGAATCATCATTGTCAGCAGGAAACCTTGTACGGGAGTTCACCCACTGTCGGCGATACTGCTTGTACGGACGGCGGTTGCGGCAAAAACGCGAAATGTGGCCGATCATTCCACAGGTAATACACACTAGCGGCTCACGTTCATTCGTTGAATAAGGCTCATCGTCGCTTGGATTAAACGTTTCATGCTCTGGATGTTGTCGACGAGGAGGACGAGAGTGCTCGCTGTTGTAGGCGTTGATGGTGAGAGGCTGGATGTTCGGGCGATGAGCAGCAGAGCATCGGGTGTCCGAAGGAGACGTAACAGAGGGATCATAACAGGTAGAAGATGGGCTATTGTCTGACGAAGAGGTGCCACTGTAGACGGGTCTGACGTGGCCCTCAATATCTTGATGCCTCCGAAGCTCTTCGCGGACGATCTGGCGAATTGTATCTGCCAGGCTTGTCGTTTCAGACACATCCACACTGGCGAAAGTTGTCACATTAGGCAACCGACCAAACTTCGGAATGATACGGCGTCGCTTCAAACATTCAAACGTGCGGCAGTGTCGTGTTACATAAGCGGTGGTATTCAAATCGTCCTTGTAGATAAGAAAGTTGTATACGTCTTGCGCTATTCCTTTGAGGAGATGACCCACTCTGTCTTCCCCAGTCATCCCAGCATCAACAATTCTGCACAGCTTGAGGACTTCTTCTATGTAAGTTGTGTGGTGGAGTTTGCGGGCTACAGATCACCACGGAACCTCTCCTACTTCGCCGAAGCAGAAGAATTGCTGGGCTACCCCCCCTACGGACGGAGATGGCGCAAGCAGATGGTTCAACGCAGTCCACGTCAGCAGCTCAACCGACCACCGCACAGCCTTATCGAGAACCCCGGCACCTCTATTGCAAGCCCGCAGGGGAAGACGTGGATGACTGGCTCACCCACTACAATCGGGTGAGCAAATACAACCGCGGAAACGTCAAATACATAACGTCATCAAGCAGTTACCTTAAGCTAAACGATGCTCTTTTTTAAGGCAGCAGCCAAGGTATCTTGTGCAGCTATTTCCCAGGGACAAGAACTGTTTGGAATTTGCTTTCCGGAAACATCCGCGATATTTCAGCGAATTGACAGCATTTAAACTAGTTAGCGTACTATATGTTAATGCCTGCGCGTGATTGATGTGAATTTGCACTTTATTTTGCTCCATATTGTTTGGTATGCAGTTGATAGGCGCCTTATACTTTAGCACTCACTCCTGACATAGTCTAGAAAGGACTGCAGTAGTCATAAATAGTAAGCAAATCAGCAATGGTGCATGGATAAGAAATTGAACAGTGATCTCGGCTCCCAGGTGGCAGCACGTACTAGTATAGAGCTTAAACTAAAGGACCCAATCTTTCGCCCTATAATCGATTTAACAGAGATAACCCCTGTTTTTTTTTCTCTCTCTCCCTCCACAATGTTCGTGCTTCGAGCAGCGCTGAGTAGTTCGTCAGAAATCAGCCAGATGTCGTGATAGTGTGCTAATATTTGGGTTTTGGCCCAGTCAGGTACCGTGTTTCAACACTCCGATATGGAGAGTTCGCAACTGGCATTATCAAAGAACTGTGATGGGTGGGAGCTCTCTGCGGAAGAATGTACAGTTGTATAACACTCGCCAATGCAGGATCGCTAGAGCTCTTGTGGTGATTGTTTACTTAGAGTGTTTCGATGGAACTTACTTCTGCATGACCGTCATCGGTGTCGAGAACGAGGGTAAAAGCGAAGCTCCCATTCTTGACCCGTTGTTGGATGTTCTGAACGGCCTCATCGATAGTGACGATTCGTTCCTGCTCCAGCTCAGTCAGCGGAGCCAGAATCTCAAAGAAAACTGCCAGCTCCTTTTTCTTCCGCTCATTTTTCATCTGTTGGAAAAAACATAGTGGTTACAATGGAGTGACTATTAAAGGAGTGTACAAACTGGGCAGCGCATCGAAGTCAAAATTTATCCTCGTGGAATTGGGCATAATTTGTTTTAGAAAAGTACTAACAAGGTTTCCATTTAATTTACTAAGGAAAGATGGCACGTAAGAAAAAAGAAAAATATGATGGCTGTTGTATGCAAGCTTATTTATGTAGGCTGAGGACAAGGATAATTAATCCTGTGTTTATAGGGTATATAAATGAAGAAAACATCAAAATGCAGGAATAAGTAAAGATAGATAGGGATGAGGATGTAAAGCAGGGATGCTAACCAGAAAGGCCTCCGGTTGGCTACAGGAATAAGTATAGCTTTTTAATAATAACGCCGCGCTTTTATAGCTGGCAGCGAACAAGTAAATCCAATTATCGTTTGATTGGCACTGCATTACTCAAGGGCACATACTTACGCCAATGATCTGGACGCGTAGTATAGTGTCAATGTCTCCATAATCTTTCAGGGACCCCCGAAGAGCGTTTGTAAACACTGCTCTGTTTAAGCGAATAGTTTTAGCATCCTTTCCTGAAAAAAAAAAATGAAAAAGCGCTGAGATATTTGCGAATTCTCCCTCCCTCTCTCTCTTTCTTTATTTGTTTAGATGCCCACATGATACGTCCACGTGTTACGTTAGGTAACCGTGGTTTGGTGCGTAAAGCCTCTTATCGTAGTTTGTAACTAACTGCAAAGACAGCTTCAAGCGGCATGTATGTACGACAAGTGAGGCGGTGTGCCAAAGATTACACGTTTTAATAAAAAGAAGGAAGAACATTTCCTCGTAGGCCCGCAAACGCAAAAGTAAAGGCATACCGGAAATATAAGCGTGCAGTAAACTACACAAAAATTGTTGATGACATGCTGCATTTCTTGAATTCTTTAACTCATCCCTGTAGTGCAGTACACCTTAAACTATAGGCCGAAGAGTGCAGAGCCATTTTGTTAGCTAAACACCTGTTCTTTCGAAAGCACTAACTTTCCTCAAATGTATTCTCCATCTGAGCTGAAGATATTTAAGGTCATACGGCAACATATTTTTGCTCCATGCACTGCTTCACACGATGACACCGGTTTCATTTCGAACATATGGTTCTCTTTCCCGTGTTCAAAAATTAAACCAACCTCATAGGTGGCTTCTCATTCGCGAAAACCTCAACTGCACCGCTAAGGCTTTTACCTTATGAATCAAGCGGTGCTTTAAGGTGGCTATCTAATGTTTTAATGTCACGATAGATTACTAGCTCTTAGTAGAGTTGTTAGAACTTGAAATGCTTCATTTAGTTGAGTATGTAAGTTTGCGTTAAATGTAATTCGATCAGTTAACTGATTAAACTACAGAGAGTGGAAAACTGCCCGTCTTTCCACCATTTTATGGCATGAGAGGGAAACAGTGACTTTGACGCTGCTGGTACGCCACAAAGCAACGTTCGATTTCTGCGTCAACCGGATATTATAGATTGTCCAACTACAGGCCATCATACGCTTTTGGCCACAGCCCACATCGAGCGCTCCACGAAGGAACGAAGGAAATGAGAAAACGTATCTAGAAATAGATTGAGCTTAGTGTGTCAGAAAAACTGTTCAGCTCTAACAGCGCAGTCCAAGCGTTCCTTTTGCAAGAGAACATCGGGCTAGAAAGTCGTAGCCGTCTTTTGCGAGACCGACCGCGTATTTCCCTACACTACAGGAGGAATGTTCCCTCTTTGCGGCTACGATACGCACAAGGATTTCTGCTCTGAGCCAATTCTCAATTAAATGTCACTGCCCGAGCTTTTGCCGGTGAAGTGCTTCAAAGTAAAGAAGCTTTCCCTATTCTCCACCTCTATAAAAAGCAGCGGTCAGGGGCTGTCCAGATACATACCGTCGAACGACACCTTGAACGCCCTGGCTTGGTGGCGTGGAATGCAACCCGGTGCTTCGTACACCGATAGTCGGGGTTGCTCAGAAGAGAACATGAAGTAGTTCTTCATCGTCACATTCTGCCTGAATTTTCTTATTCCATCCTTCGTGACCTGAATCAGAGACAGTGATATGAGACTTTAGTAGGGTAGTTCCTAAGCAAGATCATTTAGACAGAAAGCAGCTCTACGACGTAAAACACACAGCGTGCTTTCATGTTGATGGTTTTGAATGTTTTTATTGCAAGTGCAAATATCCTAGAGTTCATTTAGGTCCCAGGGCTCGTTTGCATAGTAATTATGGGCATTAAATGTCTGAAGCAATGTAAAAGAGAGCTCTACCTGAAAGGTGTCGTCGTAGATGCTTTCTTGGACAGGCACAAATTCAAGGTCCCGTTCGCCTAATCGCTCAGCTTCGGAGTCCTGAAAAATTAACGTGATAGCACAAAGTTACTTATTTCTGTCAGCTTTTGTTATGTATACCTGATTAAATACAAACTCCAGCAATAAACATAAAATAACCTGCCCCAATGCGGTACATAAAACTAATCATGCTGATCTTTAAGTACTGACCACACTGCATTCTCTCATTCCTATACTTTCCTACGACGCTCCTGCGAAGAACGCTTATTCGCATGATTGCGCTGTTCGAACGCAATGCAGGTTGAAGCTTTCACCTACGCACCGCGCACTTCTCTGGACTGAGGTTTGAAAAAGCGCACAGAACCTTAAGGCGAAATTAAGCCGAAATCTTGACTGTAACTGCAATTATATTGTAGCAGCTTGGCAGTAGGATGTCTACTATTTACAAGATACCAGCTACCCTGAAAATGCTTCTACACTAATGCAAAATAAAAGGAGCCTGAAAACATCCGCCCATATTGAAAACCCATTTATACACAGGGTCCGAAAAGAACCACTCTACTCAGTTGTGCCGAAAATTGGTGACCACATACTTTAAGGAAAACGTTTTCGCAGAGCAGAGAGGACCACAGCGAGAAGAATACGGACGACACGGACGACCTCAATCCCCTCCCCCTTTTTGTTTTAGTGCGTAGCACTACTTGCCGCAATCACAAATTTCGCCGATGTCTGTCCGAAGCCGCTCACAGTCTATTCGTGAACTTGAAGTGGAGAGAGACAAGGTAGCTACGCGCGCGTCTCGCGTCTCAGCATTAAGGAGGTGGAGCGGCCGCAGAGCTGCAGTAGAAGCCGCTCTCCATCTCTGTCCATCCATCTCTCCGTGAAATTTAAGAGGAAGGGAAAGTGGCGACGCCCGCATCTCACTCTGCCGGCGGAGGGCCGAGGGTTACTTGTCGATAAGTGAAGTGGTGGAAAAGCGTCGAGCTCTTGTATCTTGTGTGTGCAAGCTCGAAGACTGTGCCGCACAATTTGGTGGGGAGGTGTTGGGCTCGACTTGTCTGGAATTTGGTCAGTTGGTGCCAAACCAACTAAATTATGGGAAGAGCGGCCGGTTGCTGCAGAACAGAGCGTGCGCGTGTGTTTACAAGCCCGCCTCCTTTTTGGAGAAGTGTCTTGGTCGCGCACGTGTTCCCTACGACAGCCCGTTGCCCCTTCGTTTGCGGTCCAGACGCTGCCTGCGCCACCTCCTGCGGTCCGCAAGCGGCCGGTGCCCCTTTTGCGGTCGCATAACCGCCGCCGCCGCCCGCTTCGGTCGGGCGACACTGCTCACGTACCTCTGCCTTGGAAAACGGTGGCTGCGTCAAAAGAAGTGGGCCGACAGAACCGGAAAGCCGGAGGCCCATAAATCGACAGTCGGCGCAGACGCGGCCGCTTTGACGCTCAAGTTCACGCAAGGCTGACAGCGAGCTGACAGCGGACGAGCATAGATCCCCTTCGTCGGCTCCAAGGAATTCCCATTGCTAGGGTGGAGGATACATCAATCGACCAGCGTCGTGGTGGGAGCAACGGCGAAAGTATGAAGGCACCGCCTTATCGTGAGCGGGTTTTCGTGAATGAATGTTGTTGGTTAATTCAGTTCAGTTCAGTCGTTCAATCGTGTCCGATTCTTCGTGACCCTATGGACCATATCACGCCACGCTTTCCTGTCTCTCACTAACTTCCTAACATCACATAACTTCATCTGCAGCCCCTCGAGGATGCCATCTAACCATCGCGTTCGCTGCCTACCCCTTTTGCGGTGACCCTCAACCTTCCCCAAAATCAAATCTTTATCCAGCGACTCCTCTGTTCTCATCAGATGACCAAAGTAGCTGAGCTTTAACTTTAGAATTTGACCCTCCAATGAGCAGTCAGGGTTTATGGTCGACAATATCGACTGATTTGATCTTCTGGCCTTCCAAGGAACTCTCAAGAGTCTCCCCCAGCGCCACAATTCAAACGCGTCAATTCTTCGGCTGTCAGCCTTCTTCACAGTCCAACTCTCGCATCCATACATCACAACTGGAAAGGCCATAGCACGAGTTATACGGATCTTGGTTGGCAGTGTAATGTATCTGCTCTTTACTAAGCGGTCAAGGCTAGCCATGACTCTCTTTCCCAGAAGCAGGCGTCTCCTAATTTCATGGCTGCAGTCTCCTTCCGGGGTAATCTTGGAGCCCAAGAAGAGAAAATCTGTCACAGCTTCCACTTCTTGTCCCTTGACGCTCCAGGACTTGATGGGGCAAGACGCCATGATCTTTGTCTTTTTAATGTTCAGTTTAAGCCCAAACTTCTCACTCCCTTCTTGTACGGGCATCAGAAGTCTCTTGAGTTCAACTTCACTTTCTGCCATTAAAGTGGTATCATCAGCATATCTAAGGTTGTTGATACGTTTCCCGGCAATCTTCACTCCAGCTGAAGACTCGTCCAGACCAGCCTTCCTCATGATGAACTAAGCATATAGGTTAAATAGGCAGGGCGACAGTACGCAGCCTTGTCTCACTCCTTTCTCAATCGGAAACCAATCAGTAAGACCATGCCCAGTTCTGACTGTGGCCTCTTGCCCTTCATACAGGTTCCTGAGCAGACAGATGATGTGATTTGCAACTCCCATTTCTTAGAGAGTTTGCCACAATCTGCTGTGATCGACGCAGTCAAACGCTTTCGCATAATCAATAAAGCAGAAGTGGATGAGTTTCTGGAACTCTCTTGCTTTTTCCATGATCCAGCGAAGGTTGGCAATCTGGTCTCTAGTTCCTCTGCCCTTGCGAAACCCAGCTTGCACGTCCGGAAGCTCCCGATCCACATACTGCTGCAGCCTACCTTGGAGGATTTTCAACATCGCCTTGCTAGGATGCGAAATAAGCGCGATCATGCGGTAGTTGGAACACTCTTTGGCACTGCCTTTCTTTGGAAGGGGGTGTAAACTGACCTCCTCCAATCCTGTGGCCACTGCAGGGTTGTCCGAATTTGCTGACAAAATGTATACATAACGTTAACAGCGTCGTCATGGTTGAGGTTTTGAAGTAACTCAGCTGGAATGCAATCAATTCCGCTAGCTTTGTTCTTAGCAAGGCTGGCTAAGGCCCATTCAACTTCACTCTTCAGGATGCCCGGCTGGAGATCAGTAATCACAACCGTCTTAATGCTGGGTTTGCACATCCGGGTCCTTCTTGTACAGTTCTGTGTAGTCCTGCTACCTCTTCTTTATATCTGAGGCTTCAGTGAAGTCCCTGCCTCGTTTGTCCTTTATCACGCCCAGCTTAGCACAGGAGCTTCCTTTGATATCTTTGATTGTCTTATACAGAGCTCTTGTGTTCCTCAATTGGCTGTTGTCCTCAACTGCTTGGCACTGTATGTTCTGAAAGGCATTCTTATCTCTTCTTGCTATTTTCTTGAAATCCGCATTGAGAACCTTATATCTTTCTCTTTCCCCCATAACCTTTGCCATCCTCCTTTCCTCAGCTATTTGCAAAGCTTCTTCAGATAACCAGTTTGCTTTCTTGCATTTCTTTTGCTTTGGAACTACCTTAGTAGTAACTTCTTGCATTATATTACGAACATCAGTCCACATCTCTTCAGGCTTTCTGTCTTCTAGATCTAATTCTTGAAATTTATTCCTCAATTCCACAGCATATTCTGATGTAATTTGATCCGGATCATACCTGAAAGGCCTTCTAGGTTTCTGCGTTTTCCTCAATCGAAGCTTAAATTTGGCAAGAAGAAGGTGATGATCGGTGCCACAATCAGCCCAAGGCCTTGTTTTTAATGCTTGTATAGCGCTTCTCCATCTCTGCAGGCAAAGGATATAATCAATCTGATTCCTGTACAGACCGTCCGGTGAAGTCCATGTGTACAGGCGCCTCTTGTGCTGTTGAAAATGGGTATTCGCTATGGTTAGGTTGTTTTCTTGACAAAACTCTGCTAGCCTCAGGCCAGCTTCATTTGCCTCACCAAGACCGAACTTGCCTGTAATTTCGGATATTTCTTCACTCCCCCACCTTAGCATTCCAGTCTCCTATGAGAAAAAGGACGTCTGATGATGGAGTGCGGTCTAAAAGGCATTTGCAGGTCAGCATAAAATCGCTCAACGTCAGCTTCTTCAGCAGTAGTGGTTGGTGCATAGACTTGGATGACTGTTATTTGAAAGGGTGACCTTGAATCCGAAGTGAAATCATTTGGTCGTTTTTGGGGTTGTACCCTAGCACTGCTTTGCCCATTCTTCTGTTTACTATGAGAGCGACCCCATTCCTTCTCCTGGATTCGTGCCCACAATAAAAGACATAATGGTCGCCGGAATTAAATTCTCCCATTCCGGTCCATTTGAGCTCGCTGATACCCAAGATATCAATGTTCAATCTGTTCATTTCTCGCTTGACGACATCCAGTTTAAATTGAGTCATAGATCTTACATTCCATGTTGCTATGTGATATATCTCCTTTCAACATCGGACTTTCCGGTCGCTTCCCGACACACCCACAACTGAGCGTCCTTTTGGCTTTAGCCCAGCCGCTTCATTCGTCCTGGAGCTACTAGTAATTGCCCTTTGTTCATCCCCAGTAACATGTGGGAGGCCTTCCAACGTGGGGGGCTCATCTTCCGGCGCCATATCATTAATGCTATTGTGACTGGTCACAGGGTTTTCTTGGCAGGAAATACTGGAGTGGGTTACCATTACCTTCTCCAGTGAATCACATTTCGTCACATCTCTCTGCCGTGACCCGTCTATCTTGGGTGGCCCTACACAGCAGAGCTCAGGACTTCATCGATTTTCGCAAGCCCCTCCGCCACGACAAGGCAGTGATCCATGAAGGGGGGTTAGTTAATTAGAAAACAGTAAACTTTCTCCTCGCAGTTCGGCTGCATCTTATTCGGAACTTCGTTGGGGAACCGAGAAATTTCGGAGACCATCACGAACTGCGAACCATCACATACTAACTGCGTTTAGTATAAAGCAAAACGAAGCATTACAAAGTGTAAAATGCATGAACGTAATAGCGGGGATAAGCGGTGCTACGCACGTACTTCGTATTTTTGTAGTCGTGTCTGCTTCCCGAAGATGTTTTGTTTTGTTTTTTTTTTTCCTTTTTCCCCTTGGACTGCTCTGTCTGTTTTGCAAGCGATATTAAACGACAAATCAACTCCTATTCTATTACAAAGGAAATTTGCTAGTGTCCAAAAGGCAAACCTTGCAGATTAAACTTTACCAGGAGGGGTATCACAGCCGGCAAGTGTTCAGTACACACGAAAGATAAAAAAAAAGTTATTTAGGTCCTGAACAAGTTTCTTTCTAAAGAGTATTTTAAGAGAATGGAAAACTCTTTGACCGGCTATATTGTTTCTTCGATATTAATCATGACGTGCTGTCTCGAGACCAATACCTATCAACCTCGGTGACTTGTCTCGGTCGTTACCAGAACATTACTGCTAGTCTGTTAACAAACGGTGCTTGCTCCATGCGGCGCTTAATGTTTGAAGTTATAAGGGTGGAGCTAATATATGTATACATAGGTCGTAATAGATTTATGAATTGATCATTTGTGTTTGGCGAATAATAGCAGCAGCTGCTTGTGCGCTATAGAACTCAATATAACTACAACTAACTAAACAACAAACACGTAAATATGATTTCGGAGAACTTGCGAGCTGCTGCCTGGCTTAGTTTCGGGCTATGAATTTGATGGCTCGTTTACTAACGTGCGCATTAGTCTTTACATATTAGCAGTTTCGCATCTAATCTTTCCTTTAATTTACCAGATATCAATTATTATAACCACTTGGTGGGCTTAGTAGTCGCAGCATCGTATTCATTTTCGTTGACGATAATTAATGGAAAGGAAAAGAAAACAAGCGCTTACCGTCATGAATGATATCTCGTGTCGCCTTGATGTAGGCTCCGCCACGCTCGCGTTGGCTGCCTTAACGAGCGCCGTCCAAGTCTCTACTTCGATGCCTCTAATCTTGTACTGGAAACAGGCAGGTGGACAACCAGTAAGCTGTGGCGAGTTCATTGTGGAATAGTCCCAATATTGCACGCGAACAAACTGGTTGAAGTTATTACTTGATCAGCCACGCCACTAGAGGACCATTCATTCACTGAAGCCGTGCTATAACGGATATCAAAATGCTCACAGCACGCTCTATAAAGGCATTTCAAAATGAATTTTTGAAATTCCTTCAAATGAACTGTGCAAAAAAGATGTTTTTACATTGTTGGCGCCATCACGCAGACAAAAAGATAAAGAATAATTGCAGTTACCAAATCTGATAATTAAATAAAATCAATTATGAATATTTTAATCACTGCAGTTAGCATGCATTTCCACACTGAGAACTGTAGGTTAACTGGTTGCTTACCTAGAATTGCTTGTCTGTCTCGTGTTCCGGAATGCACAGCTTTACATTTTTAAGCGTACGCCTTTACAGTAACTTATACAGACACACGTGTCTGTCGATAGTTAAACCCAATTTGCGAGCAATTATACATGAACAGCCGCGTAATGATATGCAGGCCTGCCTACCCAAGTCTACTGTTTGCGACGCTATTATTACGCATACCTTTAATCTTCTAATAAATTAATTAATCAATTTCGCATACTCTCAGTGCCAAAGGCATTATGAGATATAAATTGCGAAGCACTTAATATTATCACGGACATCTAGTGAAAACACTAATTATCGTGTAGTGTTGGACAACCTCTGAATTTCAAACAGCAGCAGCTGCCCAGGTGCAAACTATTAATCGCAGTTCAGGGAGCGTTAGAGATAGCATATATTTTTCCTCTATACTTGCGTTTTTAGGTTGAACACTTAGGAACGGTTGCACACTTAACCAAGACTGTTTCATTTCGTAGATTTTCCCAGTAATCTCGATCGCCGCGATATTCGGCATCACATTTCCAACTGATTCTCCTCAAACGCATTCAGGTATTGTGGTGACATGCTTAATGTCCTCCTGCGCGCAACGCATTACGCTGAGTCTGCTGGTCCTGACTGAGAGAAGCTAGCTTCATGCAATGGTATTAGGTATTATCAGACAAAACGTTTTACGCAGCCACTGATCTAAGTCATTCGTTTTTCACCGGCCGTCACTGTCTTAGTTACACATGTGGCTTACGGACTAACATACTGCAACGGCCTCGAGGCTTTGCAGCGATGTGTGCTTGCTAAAAAGAAAGACACTTAGCTCTTCCTAGCGATCTACCTTCTGACTAGAACCCGTTCGTTGATAAGTCCTTCACTCGTAACAATACCTTGTGCTTTTTGTATTCTGCCTATTAAAGCATTATTAAGAAAGAAACTATTAATTATACAGATTTTTTCTCCCCAATTCGATATTAACAAGCCTTTGGATTGGTGTAATATGTGCAGAATCAGACTAAACAATATAATGTAGGTTTCTGAGCTTTTTCTTCTCTCTCAGCTGTAGGTTTCAGTTGCTGCATAAGCATAACTTACAAACAAGCAGTGCCATCGCCCGATTACGTGGGCGTTTACGACTTAACTCATGTGCCTTGTGGGAAAACCCAAATTCACTAAAATAAATAAGTGCAACTGCATTCTTAATTGGGTAGCTGCGCAAAACGTATTTTTTTTTGTGTAACGTGTTTTAATAAATTAATATTTATTGCTTCAAAAATTATTATATTTAATACATTTTATATAATAAAATAATTATTATTTATTGTTGAAATATTATTATTTTATAATAAATTATACATTATAATTAATAAATTATAAAATTATGAAATTATTATTTATTGTTCAAAAAAATTTATGTGGGTGATAAATTGAAATATGGCGCATTTTTACGGACCTCGTCACATGCTTGGAGCCTGTACATACATATGGCGATGGTGTCAAGCTTTCCACAATCATATCAACGGCAGCAGTGCAGCCGCCATAAAATTAGGTTTTTCTGCGCCGCTTATTTGTCACTCTGGGCCCTTGTTTTTTTATTTTCGTTATATCGATCCCACAAAACTTGTCACAAACACCGCGGAAAAGTTTCGAACAAGATCATCTTATATGAAGAGCCGCCAAATTGGAATCAAGTCTTGTCCAATATTTGCTGGTCGCAATTTATTTCTTTTAATATCTGTAACTCGTTTCAGGTGCAATACCTTTCCCCGTGTCAAACAGGAAATTTCGGACCACACTGCACCTCTCTGCGTTATTAGCAGTTTTTCTCTTCTTTACTGTACGCGAATCAAAACTTATTTATTCGCTGTTTGTCTGGAATTCACTATTTCTATCAATTTCTCAATTTCAATTTCTCAAATCAATTTCTATAACCCCAATTTTTTATGTCATAACACTTTGTGAATTAATAAGCAATCACCTAAATGAATTTCGCAGCCTATTTCGATTTGCATAGTAGCCAGTGACCCAGTGTGCTGTTACTTTCCTCCAGGCCAATATTATCCTTCCTTTTTCTTTTTTTTGCACCCCTGGCAACTTTAGAGTCTTGAAGAACAGCTGCCATCAGCTGAACAGCTCGCTCCGATTTCCAGATGAACACGCGCAGGTTTTGTAGTAGTCCTTTGGAGAACGTCTTCCCGCCTTCTATACGACGACTGCTTGTTGCTGCTTTTTTCTTTCGCCTTATCTCACTTCATGCAGTTTGACACTGACTTGTGACGATTAGTTTTTATATATACCCGGAGCAGTCTATACAACCCTGCGCTCTTCCAGACAATCTACAGAGCCAGCCGTATGATTTTAATGATGAAGTGAAAAAACCTAATTAGGTTTTCATCGTCGCAATTACTTTTTTCTCTATGTTCAGGCGAATTTAAGAAAAGTCAACTAAACTGAGGCAAAACAGGTTACAAATTGTGCTCGGTGTCTAAGGCCTCTTGGCGTACTGCTGGTACTGACGTGCTCACGTGCTCTTCTTTTCAATATACTGAGCAACACATTCCGCGTGCATCAGTCCTGGCACTGTTTCCGTACTATTGCGCTCCCCGCATCTAGTTAGCACTCTTTTTTTGGACAGTATTATAGAAAGTTTGTGCGGCTTGTCGCCTTACCTTCCCGTGAAAGTGCTGTTCCTCCGTGAAACCGAACAGTTTTTCTGGCTCCAACATTTCGATACCTTCGGTGACGTTGGGATCGACAAGAAAGAAGTCCCTTGTCAGCTTTCTGACAACGCAGTCTCCGCTCGCGGGATGGGTCACGAACGCAGCTTCTAAACAGTAAAAAAATAAAAAAAAAATAAAAAATAAAAATTAAAAAAAAAACAATAGTAGAGGTAAGTGCACCAAGCAGCAATATTTACTCACATTCTGGAAAACAGAAATTCCCAACTGTAATCTGTGTAGGGTTTTACGTTCCAAAGCAACACACGGAATATGAAGGACGCTGTAGTGGAGGCCAAATAAATCGAGACCGCTTGCGTTTCTTTAGTCTGAGTTAACATGAGTATGTCTTCTGTATTTAATTAATTAAGGCATTAAGCCATAGCTAATACAGATCGTTAGGTTGAAACACCGTCGACGTACCATCGGCAAGCGTTTCGGCAATAATCGGAGACTGCGTAAAAAAAAATTGTGTAATGTTAATTTGGCATTCTAGTGATTGATGACTGATTGCTGATTAATAGACGATAACGAGTTAATGAAACCGCTTTATATAACTAAATAAATAAATAAATATGGAAAAGAGATAAAAAATGGGGTAAACAACTCAGAATGAAAAGAATGATTTTTGGTCTACTTACGAAACTTTAGAGTGCGTAATTGATCAGTTATAGATTTGGAATATTTGAAAAGAAATCAAAAATGCGTTCAAATTTGTCAAACTCCTCAGAATGGAAAGCAAATGTTTGCTGATGCTAAGTATCCGTGTACAAAAAAAAAAAAATTAGAAAAAACAACCAAATAAAAATTAAAGAAATAAATAAGGACTCGGAAAGTGAAACCTCTTCGTTCGTGTATATGAAAAGCTATCACATCTTTCACGCCGGAGCTTGTGTGTCCCCCTAATTTTGTTTTGTTTATTTAATAAGTTTTACCTCACAAAAGGAAACCAATTACTCATCTTAAGTTTGATCGCCACGACAGCAGAATAGGGAGCAGAAAGTACCAAGAACTGTTCGAGGGGGCTTAATGCCAGATCGTGCTCTTCTCCTTCCTTCCTTCCTTCCTTCCTTCCTTCCTTCCTTCCTTCCTTCC
>JAJIZL010122655.1:127983-153765 GCA_023969395.1 Amblyomma maculatum
CTTCCTTCCTTCCTTCCTTCCTTCCTTCCTTCCTTCCTTCCTTCCTTTCCTTCCTTCCTTCCTTCCTTCCTTCCTTCCTTCATTCATTCATTCATTCATTCATTCATTCATTCCTTCCTTCCTTTCAATTCTCGTCTCTGAGCACTAGGTAGCGGAGGTTGCTCAGCTATAGTGAGTTGGCAGGCCCATGCATTTCTTCCTACAGTCCCAACAAGAACAATTTAATAACATATTATTAATAATTTCGCATTAATAATCTTAACTCTAGGTCATCAGGGACCCCGATAAACCGAAGCTGCTGATGCAGCGGCCCACGCACTCATTCTCCAGGAACCTTCCTTAGCCCCTTCAAATCGGAAATTGAAAAGTTGAAGACGCTGATCACGAAAGCCCACAAGGCCACGCCTCGGAGGCCCTTCTGCGAAGCTCGGACTGAAGAGCCCAAAGAGAAATTGTTCGACTGGCCGAAGATGCCATCGGAGTCCAAGAACTACAGACCTACAACTAAGGTGACTGTCCCACCTTCCAGGTCTAACCCCCGAAGAGCGGTCTAAGTTTGCTATCTCTCTCTCTCTCTCTCTCTTCATTTTTTTTAGTTTGTTCAAAGGAGGGTCTCCCCTGCCCCGCCGGGGTGGTGCAGTGGTAAGACGCCCGACTACTGTGCCGGAGTACCCAGGTTCGAACCCGACCGCGTGATTCCGTTCTCTCAACGGTAGGGTCCTCTAAGCAGCGTCACCTGTCGACAGATAGCGGAAATATTGTAAAAATGAATAAGAGCACATTTAAAGCCTGCCATACTCGTTGCCTTAGTGGCGCAGAGTGATGCGCCACTAAGGCAATAGTGGCGCAATAGATTAACATTACTTACCTAAGTACTTAGCGAATAAAATGTATGTTCGAATCCTGTGTTTGTATTTTGTTTTTTTTCCTTGCGGCAATAAAATGAGCTACTAATATCTTTCTGGAGGGTGTTCCCGTTTAGGTTGCATCATGTGATGTTTCAATTCCTAATAGCCGCAAAACCTGCCGTGAACACACCCGCGAGACAACAGAATGACAACGCTTACACTATTTAATAATTTTCAATGTAATCATTTCCTGCTTTTAGTGAGTGTATGTTACCTTTAGATAGCGTTTAGACACACCTCTCTGTAACAATCGCCGTTTAACCCGCTCAGAGGCAACCATTGGCGAGAAAGAAGTTGCGGGACCCAACCGTTGAGAAAACGGAATTACGCAACCCGACCTCGGCGGCTGCGTTTCGATGGAGGCGAAACGAAGAGGCGTCGTGTGCTGTGCGATGTCAGCGCACGTTAAAGATCCCCAGGTGGTCGAAATTTCTCCGTTGCCCTCCACTACGACTCCTCTTTCTCTCTTTCCACTTTCACTCCCATCTTCCTCCCTTCCTTTACGGCGCGGTTGCGGTGTCCACAGAAAACAAGTGAGACAGTTACCGTGCCTTTCCCCTCCTATAAATAAATCAGTTTTTTAAAGGGTCTCCCCTGATGGGGCTGGGACAGGTAGGTCACCGCCACGTGTGGCGGGGGCTAGCCTGCCACTGACTTTTTATCTGTTGTAGGCCGTCATTGCACCCGCCACCGCTTCGGTGGTGGACGACGGCTGTTGTTGCGGCGCGCGTCTTTCTCTCCCTCTTCCTTTTCTTTCTTCTCTATTTTCTCTTCTGTCTGCACGAGGCAGCGGAGGTGGCTCAGCTACAGATTGATTGATTGAAAACTTTATTGAGTGCATGGGAGTTCTCGGAGTTGTGGGTGGTCCGCCTATTCCGGCAGCCCAGTGGCCTGCGCCGCACCGTGGGCCCTGCGAACCAGTCCTCGTTGTTGCTCGGGGTCCTCGCTGTGCTTAATGACCTCCCACTGCTCCAAATTGGGATTAGGAAGTTTATCGATAGAGGGATTTAATTGGCATGCCCACACCATGTGAAAAGCCGTAGCTATTTATCCACAGTGTGGGCACTCTGGTGTGTAAAGTGAGGGGTACCATTGGTGGAGTTTAAATGGTGTAACGAGAGTGTCTGTCTGTAGCCGGCGGAGGGTGTGTTCTTCTGCCTTGTCTAGAGTTTTGTGAGGTCTGGGGTATGTCTGTCTGGCCTGTCTGTAGGCCTGTAGGAGTTCGGCAAAGGTGATTATAGGCTGTGCGATATGCTCTTTTCCTCATCGGCTAAGGGGGGATCCCGGTGTAAGAGAACTCGGGCGTGCCGGTGGGCGGCGTCATTCCCTCGTGTGTGTTCCGTGTGTCCCGGAAACCGTATGATTGAGGCCCGATTAGGAAGGTGTTTTGCTAATAGTGGCAGGCATTATTGATGGATGAGTCCGCTGGTAATATTCCTGCACGAATTCTGGGAGTCGGTGAGTACAATAGCGCTTGGGTTGCCAGTAGCAGGCCCGTGCATTTTCTTTTCCTTCTTAATACAGTCACTCGAATCACATTGCTCTAACCAGGAGTGACAACCTAAACAATGAAGATTATGTCTACTCCCCTTTATCCCCATCCATGGCCACGAGCCTTCCCATTCAATAAAGGACATTCAATCAATCTTAATACAGCCACAACAACAACAAAGGAAAGGCGCAGTATCCGCCCCACTTGTTCTGTGGGCACTTAAACCGCGCCGTAAAGGAAGGGAGGAAGGTGTTAGTGAAAGATGAAAGGGTGGTGCTGTTGTGTTTGTGGCTGTAGGAAGAAGGAAAAGAAAATGCATGGGCCTGCTACTGGCTCTGTAGCTGAGCCACCTCCGCTGCCTCGTGCAGACAGAAGAGAAAATAGAGAAGAAAGAAAAAGAAAAGGAGCCGTCATCCACCACCGAAGCGATGGTGGTGGTGGTGGTGAAAAACTTTATGCAATGTTGGGAGCCTTCAGTGACTACATCCTAATGACGGGTCGGCTCTTGTCTGCGTGTTGTGGCCGGAAGCTGGTGCTTCCCAGCGACTCCCAAAGCCGAGGCCGTCAGCCGCTTTTGAACGGCGGGCTCAGAGCTGGACACCGCAACCTCCCATTTCTCGAGGTCGGAGAGTTGCCAAGTGGCTGGAGGGTGGAATTCCGAGCATTTGATCGTAATGTGTTCAAAATCAGCTTTAGGTGCTCCACATAGGGTGCCCTGAGGAGAGAACAATCCTGGATGTATCAAAGCTAAGAAAGCAGGGGATTGGAATGTACGGGACTGAAGCTGGCGCCACGTCACTTGTAGCTTAGTCAGATATGTATGAGGGGAGAGTAGGATGGTTCGTTGATCACGGTGATTTGTGATAGGATACCATGCGCTCGCGAGCATCTCCCCAGGCGGTGGCGCGGGTGCAATGTCGGCCTACGACAGATAAAAAATCGGTGGCAAGATAGCCCCCGCCGCAAGCGGCGATGACCTACCTGTCCTAGCCCCGTCAGGGCCAGGAGCAGCCAAACCACGGTGTATGGAAATTGGTGCCAAGGCGAAACCACTGCATCGCGGCCAAAGAAGCTTTCGCTTAAAAAAAAATAAAGTAAGAAAGATGGCTTAGCTCTGCTATCCCTGTATATACATAGCGAAAAGCAGTGCCTACCTCGGGATCAGAAGAGTTAATTTCTCCAGTCTTCTGCGCCGTTCGCCAGCAGATAAACTCTCCTTGGCTTCCACGTCGCGCGCGTCTAAGTTCATCGGCTGACGGCAGATGGGTGAAGTCACTACCTTGACGTCACCGTAATTGAGTGACCTATTTTAGTCTTTGGTACCAATTACAGTATCTGTCACTCACAGAATCCTGCTGTCATCCTCACGGTAGACAAGCGGAATTATGAAGAGCGTTACACGGCAAGGGGCATGGGACAGGGGTGATGCGCTCGGCTGGGGATAGAAGGAATAGAGGTTCGATTCCCGGATGGAGACTAATCCTAGCCCCGCCGGGGTGGTGCAGTGGTTACGGCGCTCGACTACTGTGCCCAAGGTCGCGGGATCGAATGCCGGCCTTGGCGGCCGCTTTTCGGTGGAGGCGAAAAGCAAGGTGCCCGTGTGCTGTGCGATGTCAGTGCACGTTAAAGAACCCCAGGTGGTCGAAATTTCCGGAGTCCTCCACTACGGCGTCTCTCATAGCCTGAGTCGCTTTGGGACGTTAAACCCAACAAACCAAAACCTTTTTTTCTAAGCGTTGCTAGGCAACGCCGGCAGAGCTTGGCGAGGAGGTTGAGCAGCTGGCCTTGGCTGTGACGTCACGCGAAGCTCGGCTCCGACCCTCGTAGTGAAGCTTTTCGCTTCAAAAGTTACGCAGTTCAGTTTGTTTTCGGCCCATTGTTCTCTCTATAAGAAAAATTGCTGGGGCTTAGCTTTGGTTAAGCCTGGTAGGTTGCGAAAGTAATGCGGCCACCTGGCGCAATCTTTCTTTCTCCTTGTCCATAACGTCTGTCTAACGAGGAGCAGCGCGCCTCTTTTATATCGTCACTCGAAGTTCCTGTATATGGTCCCTCGCATCTGGTATGATGTCATAGCGAGCGCAGCGCCTCTAGCGGGAGAGCCGCCGACCGGCGTGGCACGATCTGGAATCGCCCGAAGACTCGACTTGGTAGCCCATCTCTCGCAGCCGGTATGGCGTCATAGGTCACCCACAGTTGGCGAATAAAGGTCTAACATGGAACGTTCCGAGATTACGCGAAAGGCCGTTCATGGGCGTAATATTGCTTTCACATTCACATGCGCGGCAATAAAAAGAAAAGCGAAGCTTGGTAGCCCATCTCTCGCAGCCGGTATGACGTCATAGGTCATCCACAGTTGGCGATTGAAGGTCAAACATAGCACGATCCAGGCTTACGCGAAAGGTCGTTCATGGGCGCAGTATTGCTTTCACAATCACATGCGCGGCAATAAAAGCGAAATCTCAGTGTACATTGCCAACGGAAGCAAAAATATTGCGTCCTCCGACTCATGCCACAGCACGAAACGTTCAAAGGCGCGCTGCTGTCTAAGAAACTGGGGTGTTAAAATTTTTAACCCGCGTGCTCTTCAGACGTAAAATGCGTATCTGACGTCGAGTGTTTACCCATAAGTCAATGTATTTACATCAAGAAAAGTTAGAGAAGCATCCGAAACGTCTGAGCTTTATGCGCACAATAGTGACCCGAATTGTATTCAGAGGGAAAATAAAATAACAAAGATAATTGGTTCACAAGAAGGGAAAGGCGCAGTATCTGTCACACTTGTTCTATGAACACCTGAACCGCATCGTAAGAGAAAGGAGGAAGGTGGGAGGAAAGTGGAGAGATACAAAGAGGTGCCGTAGTGGAGGGCTGCGGAGTAATTTCGACCACGTGAGGATATTTAACGTGCGCTGACATTGCACAGCACATGGACGCCTCCTCGTTTCGCCTCTATAGAAACGCAGCCGCCGGCAGTCGAGATCGAACCGGGGTACTCCTGCACAGTAATCGAGCGTCTTACTGCACCAGCAAGGCAGGGTAAAATTAGTGAATTGAAGACATATTGGTTGCCCCGCCGGGGTGGTGCAGTGGTAAGACGCCCGACTACTGTCCGGAGTTCCCGTGCTCGAACCCGACCAAGGCGGCTGCGTTTCAATGGAGGCGAAGCGAAGTGGCGTCCGTGTGCTGTGCGATGTTAGCGCACGTTAAAGATCCCCAGGTGGTCAAAATTACTCCGTAGTCCTCCACTACGGCTTCCCTCTCTCTCTTTCCACTTTCACTCCCACCTTCCACCCTTCCCTTACGGCGCGGTTCAGGTGTCCACATAGCAAGTGTGACAGATACAGCGCCTTACCCTTCCTGTGAACCAATTATTATTTTTATTAGACCTGTTTGAAAACTTCGCGGCTGGATCAGTTGTTAAGACGTGGGACTACCGAACCGGAGTACCTGGGCTCAAACCTGACTACTGTGGTCGCATTTCTATGGAGACGAAACGCAAAGGCGTATTTGTGCTGTACGAGGTCAGGTAAGTTTGTTTACAAGAAATTAATCCCTGATTAAAGGGAAATGAATGGCGCAGTATCTGCCATACTTCGTGGACATAGCTGAACCGCGTCATACGAAGTGGGAAGAATGTGGGAGTGAAAGTGGAAAAAGAGAATTAGCTGTGCCATCGTATCGTTGTAAAAAATATATCTTAAATAACACAGCAAAAATAGAGATTATCTGTTCTGTGTACTTAAACATTCTTAAAATAAGGATAACAGAATATTCTTCATTTATAAGACGGGTTTTTTCAGTTCGTTCTATATATGTACTTTTTTCTTGAAATTAACAGAAAATGTTTATGCAAGGAACTTGGGTGTTTTTTACTTTAACAAAAAGGGTCTCTTTAAGTGAATCTTTTCCAGAAATCCCGGCCTCGCGACCGCTTTTCGATGGAGGCGAAAAGCAAGGTGCCTGTGTACTGTGCCATGTCAGTGCACGTTAAAGAACTTCAGGTGGTCGAAATTTGCGGAGTCCTCCACTACGGCGTCTCTCATAACTTGTGTCGCTTTAGGACGTTAAACCCCACAAACCAAACAAGATCAAATCTTTTCTAGAAAAAATGCTGAGGCTTAGCTAAGGTTAAGCCTAGTCAGATGCGAAGCATATTGGTGGCTAGGCTTGGAAATGCACGGTTTTTCCTTGGTTAAACTCGGAAATACACGGTTTTCCTTGGTTAAATTCGGCAATAGCAAGGCTCGTTCATCTCGAAAAAACGGTAGTATAACTATGTTACCGACACACAATGAACATGACGAACCCCGGGCCAACGTTGATCGATTACCACTACGCGAATATGTATGCCTACCAAAAGCTCTTAGCACTCTGCAGTGTTCTCCTTGCGCATCGTACTCAATCAACTTTAGCTTTCCAACCATTCCATTCGCAAATCCATCGGTGATTTCTATCTTTTTCAGTAACATGTATGGTTTTTCCACACACAAGACAACCATGGAAGGCAGGTTCCCCGTCTCCACACGGCTGAAAGTTTCCAATCCTCGTATAGCCAATTCCTTCTCAGAGCAGAGGAGAGAGCCTCTCCTCTGCTCTGACGTCACGCATCACGTGGTACTCCTTGGTAGCGACGCCGCGCTCGACGGCGCGAGATGCAGCCCGGTCTCTCCTCTGTCGTGACGTCACGCATCACGTGGTAGGTCGTGAAAGGTCAATGGTGGCGACACCGCCGCGCTCGAGGAGCTGAGGCTTAGCTCTAGTAATATGCTTCGCATAAAACTATATCGCGAACGTGGGCCAGGAAAGCTATTCTCTATCCGGATCCCGAACCCAATCTTCCCCTCACTTTTCGAGAAATTACTGAATTACTCCAATTCGGCCATGCAATTTATCCAAAGCCTTGTAAGGGCCTCAAAACGGTGGAGGAAGGCACACTCCTCCGTCTTAACACCAAAACGCTGCTTTGCCCGGCAATTTTAAAACACTGATCCTGCCTGTACAGGAAGTTGTCTGCACTGTGCGGAGAAGTCTTCGGACATCTTAAACATGGTGTGGGCATGCCAGTCAACCCCAAACCTCGCCTCAAAACCCAAACCCACCCGGGAGGACAGGGGGGCAGCCCTGCTCGGCTGCTACGACCTGCAAACCAGAAGGCCCTGGTCCACCGAGCCCGAGTCGCGGCGGTCGCCGCCAATGGGCTCCTGTAATGAGGAACCCACCTAGCGATGGCGACAGGTTGCCCCGGCTACCTCTAGCTTCCTCCCTGCAATAAAGTTTTTAACACACACATCCGTTTCACAAGTTGCTTGCAGCACTACGCAGGATAAAGACGACCTATGTTATTGTCAGGATGGCTACGCTACATGATTGTGCTCCTACGCTCCTATCACCGAGCGAGGCACAGTCGAGCACGAGCTCAATCATGTAGCACATACGATCCTGATTATTTCTCAGATCACTTTTAACTTTTGCAGTACTGCAAACAGCTGGTGCCCCGTCTTGATGGCGCAGTGGTCAGGGCGCTCGACTACTGCGCCCAAGTATGCTGGATCGAATACTTTCTGCAGCGTTCAGTGAGCTGTGATACCATTTCGCTCCCAATTTTACATCTTTTTCTAGTCCAGATGGAGCCTAGTTTGCGACTGCGATTCAAACCGGCGACATACGCACATCTGACAACTGGAGGCATCCACAGAGAATGGAGACACTGCGCCTTCTTTTTCCAAACAACCAACAGAAAGAAAAATGATATAGAAACGTTCCCGAAATACAAAGACCACGTGTTAAAGACACTTCGCGTCTACTCTTATTTCTGTCATGTGTACGGCCCGCATGGCGTTGTGGTTTCGTATACCTCAAACTGTGGATGCTTAATTGTACTTTGCTACCGAATTTAACCGATACATTTATTTCCACGCGATTGAATTGAAACAATACTGATCAGAATAAGGTTTATGCAGGTCGTGGCGGAAGGGCTTGCGAAACTCGATGAAGTCGTGAGCTCTGCTGTGTAGGGCCACCCAAGATAGACAGGTCACGGCAGAGAGTTCAGACAAAATGTGATTCACTAGAGAAGGTAATGGCAACCCACTCCAGTATTTCCTGCCAAGTAAACGCTATGGCCAGTCACAATAGAAATAATGATAGGGAGCCGGAAGATGAGCCCCCCAGGTTGGAATGCGTCCCACATGTTATTGGGATGAACAAAAGGCGATTCCTAGTAGCTCCAGGACGAATGAAGCGGCTGGGCTAAAGCCAAAAGGACGCTCACTTGTGGATGTGTCGGGAAGCAACCGGAAAGTCCGATGTTGCAAGGAGATATATTACATAGCAACACGGAATGTATGATCTATGACGCAAGGTAAACTGAATGTCGTCAAGCGAGAAATGGACAGATTGTACATTGATATCTTGGGTATCAGCGAGCTCAAGTGGCCCGGAATGGGAGAATTTAATTCCGGCGACCATTATGTCTTTTATTGTGGGCACGAATCCAGGAGAAGGAACGGGGTCACTCTCATAGTAAACAGAAGAATGGGCAAAGCAGTGCTAGGGTACAACCCTAAAAACGACCGAATGATTTCACTTCGGATCCATGGTTACCCTTTCAACATAACAGTTATCCAAGTCTATGCGCCAACCACTACTGATGAAGAAGCTGACGTTGAGAGATTTTATGCTGACCTGCAATGCCTTTTAGACCGCACTCTATCATCAGACGTCCTTTTTCTCATAGTAGACTGGAATGCTAACGTGGGGAGTGAAGAAATATCCGGAATTACAGGCAAGTTCGGTCTTCGTGAGCCAAATGAAGCTGCGCCGAGGCTTGCAGAGTTTTGTCGAGAAAACAACCTGACCATAGCGATTACTCATTTTCAACAGCACAGGAGGCGCCTGTACACATGGACTTCACCGGACGGTCTGTACAGGAATCAGATTGATTATATTCTTTGCCGGCAGAGATGGAGAAGCGCTATACAAGCAGTGCCAAAGAGGCAGTGCCAAAGATTGTTGTGGATCGGGAGCTTCCGGACGTGCAAGCTGGGTTTCGCAAGGGCAGAGGAGCTAGAGATCCAAATTGCCAACCTTCGCTGGATCATGGAAAAAGCAAGACAGTTCCAGAAACCCATCTATACTTCTGCATTATTGATTATGCGAAAGCGTTTGACTGCGTACATCACAGCAGTTTGTGGCAAGCTCTCTAAAAGATGGGAGTTCCGATTCACCTCATCTGTCTCCTCATGAACCTGTATGAAGGGCAAGAGGCCACAGTCAGAACTGGGCATGGTCTTACTGATTAGTTTGTGACTGTGAAAGGAGTGAGAAAAGGCTGCATACTATCGCCCTGCCTATTTAATCTATATGCTGAGTGCATCATGAGGAAGGCCGGTCTGGACGAGTCTTCAGCTGGAGTGAAGATTGCTGGAAAACGTATCAACAACCACAGATATGCGGACGATACCACTTTAGTAGCAGAAAGTCAAATGGAACTCAAGAGACATCTGATGCGCGTACAAGAAGAGAGTGAGAAGTTTGGGCTTAAACTGAACATTAAAAAGACAAAGATCATGGCGTCTTGCCCTATCAAGTCCTGGAGCATCAAGGGGCAAGTGGAAGCTGTGACAGATTTTCTCTCCTTGGGCTCCAAGATTACCCCGGAAGGAGACTGCAGCCATGAATTTAGGAGACGCCTGTTTCTGGGAAAGAGAGCCATGGCTAGCCTTGACCGCCTAGTAAGAGCAGAGACATTACACCGCCAACCAAGATCCGTATAACTCGTACTATGGTCTTTCCAGTTGTGATGTATGGATGCGAGAGTTGAACTGTGAAGAAGGCTGATCGCCGAAGAATTGGCGCGTTTGAATTGTGGTGCTGGCGGAGACTCTTTACAGTTCTTTGAACTGCAAGAAGATCAAATCAGTCAATATTGTCGACCATAAACCCTGACTGCTCATTGGAGGGTCAAATTCTAATGTTAAAGCTCAGCTACGTTGGTCATCTGATGAGACGAGAGGAGTCACTAGAGAAAGTTTTGATGTTGGGAAAGGTTTAGGGTTACCGGAGAAGGGGTAGGCAGCGAACACGATGGTTAGATGGCATCCTCGAGGCGTTGCAGATGAAGTTATGTGATGTTAGGAAGATAGTGAGAGACCGGAAAGCGTGGCGTGATATGCTCCATAGGGTCATGAAGAGTCGGGCACGACTGAACGACTGAACTGAACTGAACTGAGGTCCCATTACGAATTATTGTTACAGCCGGAGAACGCAAGTTATGAAGTCTCCCCCTCCCCACCCCCAAGAAAGAAATGATCTACTTTGGCACAAGAAACCGCAAACAATGTATTGCCACAAACTGCACGGCTTTCGCCTTCAAGTTTAGACAGGATATGCAGTCAGGTGCTACTGCACCGTTACTCGGCACACGTAGCCAGTATTCGCTTGTACGCAATATGCTTGTACGCAATATTCGCTTGCAAAGCGCACGCAAGGACTGAGCGTGATTTCTTGGTAAAGTGAAGCTAAGAGGGGACCCCAGATACAAAGATTTTGATACTGCTTGAGCGCCGTGAACTAATACTAACCTTCGCGATACAGCCGTGGTGCGAGTGATATGCTCGCGTTCGATCTACTGTTCAGACTTCATTCTGGCACGCACAGCCGGGACTGCATGGGAGAAATTGTGTGTACAAAAATGAAAATAATGTGCGCTGTCGAATAATACGAGTAAACGAATGCAGCCCATAAACACTATGTTTAATTGGGGCAGTTCTCCACGCCCTTGACAATTTTCCATGTGACAAGAGCTTATTTGGAACACATGCTTCCTCATTGAACTTTATCATCTTTTTTTGTGAAATCCGCGTTATGGTGAAGGTAATTGCGAAAAACATCTTTGTGCTGCCCGATGCCACAGCGCATCAAAAACTCTATGCGCACCAAAAGGATTCCGAATCATTCATTGCTGTCTGTCGAAGCTAATTTGCACGGCCGAGACAAAAAACGACTAGATGTAATATTATTACGGGTGGAGAACTATGAGGACGAAGTGGCGCGCTCGGTTGTGGAAGGTGAGGGGAAGTGCGTCGCATGCTGGGCTGTCATTGCCCGGCTGCTTGGCTGTTTCTCAATGTGTATATCTTAAATCCTCTGTTGTAAATATATTTCTCCCTGTTGCAATATTATCTCAAAATTTAAAAACCGTGGGCGGTTCACAAATGCCGCAGAATCTTCCTACCTGCGTGGTGCGCTATGATATGCACAAGGCCCTTATTGCAAATTCCGTAATAATTAGTAGTGTAACAAAATTATGCAACATGTTTTAATGATTTTGATAGCTGAAGTATAGGAGGATATGTGGACAAAGTTTAAAAGACGTCAGAAATGTTTTTTTAATTGTCCTCAGAAATTTTTGTTTACTGTTTTCCTGAAATTAGCGCGATCGTATCTATATATTGAAACGTTATATGAATATATTCTTTATATGTTTGATAGATATCGATGCCGAGAACATAGTGTGGAGTTATTGCTGCTCTGCCATAATCCTTTCTGAAATAAATGCCTGCAAAGTAGGTAAAATTTCGTTTCCTGCGCCCAACTTGAGAAATATTATAAAGTCATCTACACTACCCAAAAAAGCGAGAATTAACCTAATACAAATTAAAACATGCATTTATTTAGAGAAAAGTCGGCTACCTAACTTTATCAAGTTTTCTTTAATTCATAACCAAAGTTGGCCAAAACAGCAAAGAAGAACGCGCCACACCACCTCTTCGTCATAATTATTTCCTGTGCCTCGAAAAGAATTGTGGCAGCAAAACTAATTGCAGATCTCTTCTTTCCAGCTATCAGGCCATAATATATAAAATCTTGAAATAAATATACAAGGTCGACCGACCATCCTTTGTTCAATCTGACGTGGAAACACCGATCATATGGATTGCGGCTGGTGGCAATTTCTGAGCTGAACAATGTGGTCCTGATGCACTCTAGGGTCCTATTTTTTACAAAGGCTGTATAAAGTCAGTCCATGATCTTTTTTTCTTACTGCACCAGAGATAGAGAAAATATGCTGTGATGTAAAAGTAAATTTTGTTAAAATGAGTTGCAGGGGTTTTGTTTAATTTAGCCAAAACAATGAATATTTGATATTGAAAGACATTTTGCAAGATACTACACCATGTCATGGACATTTCTTGTCTTCTATATTAATTCAATTGTATTCTCGATTGATAGCAGTGAATCACTGAAATATGATGTTCTATCATCCCTTGAGTCCTTGTTGCTTATCTTAAGCACACATTCGACCTTTTCATAAGGCATGAATACCCGGGTCAGATAATATAATAATAATAATGTCAAGTGGCATCTGAGATGAATAAGATTCAGCCGATATATCTCTGTTTCACAGCCATGATAATTTCACTGTACTGTGTGCTGAAATTATCATTGATAGGCATTGCTGCTGTAGTTGTATATGGCGCACAGGTGGCAATATTGTTCCGAAAGATTAGGAAAGCCCTGAAATATTGGAACTGTCAACACTTCTAACATCTAACTTTTGAAATTGCTTGGTATTATCCAAATGGCGTTTTGGTACACTAAGCTAGGCTCTTGTTTCTTTTATCCGTAGGGCGGTTTCTGCAATAAACCCTGAAAGAAGCACGGAAACACATCAAATGCCGAGATGTGTTCTTTGTTTTCAAAAGTGTACGACTGTCTTGGTATATGACCTGCAAAATAAAAATTCAGATTTTTTTAATAAAATGCAAAACTTTGAAGCTGGCAATATTACCTTGAACTCCCTTTGCTAATTTCAAATTGCCTATAGGTAATTTCCCTCTTCGTGTTCCCTCCTAAGCTCAGTGTACAGTTGGTGTACTGCTATTTTACAGAACTATAGTTTGCGCTAAACTTATTGTACTGTTAATGGGTTCCGCTCCCGCCTAAACTCAACGCTGGGTTTAGGAGGGAATGAAACCCATAAGAAGGTTAGAGGAAAATATTTCTATAAAATTGCAGCAAACCAACGAGTAAAAGATTGTGTCCAATCACACAATATATTGTAAAAGCATGTATGTGAAATTACCGCTATTTTTAAAGGAAATTTCCATTACACTACAGAGAATATCTGTTCTACTTCATTGAACGAAATACGTTCACGCAAACAAAAAAGAAAAAAGACAGTAATTTTCTGTTTTCCAGCCGAAACCTTGTTCGCAAGGCAAACGATTCGATATATTTTTGTTGTCTGTTCAATGTTCTACCGAAAACTGATTTTTACCTGAATATTAGGAAAATGTTGAATAGAAAGCGAAATGGCATGGCAAACCTGAAGGCGCTGTCCGACCATCGGCTGCGTACCAATTTCGATTCGAAAGAAGATATCTAGTGGCGCTACACGGAGGTTTTTTGTTGGTAGCTAGGAAACCTTGCCCTAAGCCATGCCCTCAGAGTCATAAAATAGGTCATTCTGCATGCGCACCAGGACACTGCACCGTGGCGGCACCGTGACATCATCCACTATCCGCAGAGTATGGCTACAGGGATCTCGGGTGTCGAAGCGTGCGACTGCTAATTTAGTTGAGAATTTACCTCGTGCCTCGTGTAGGTCGATCACAGCACCGTTTGCCTGTAGAAAGTAGAGCCCCAGGATCAAATCTCTCGAACAGTCGCGCAAGACGACGAATTCAGCGACGTAGACTAAACCGCGGATGCCGATTCGGGCTGTGCATCTTCCAGCCGGGCTAATGAGGTAGCTCCAGCAGTGCGAATGCTAAGGCCTAACCATGGCGTCAAAACGTTGCTCAATTCTTGGGTGAGGGCGTGGCTCACCACTGATTAGTCTGCACCAGTATCAAGTAAAGTGATCGTGTCAGTTCCGTCAATTGACACACACAAATCAGAAGTGGCGCGTCTGATGCTGTCGCTACCCTGCCCCTGCGAGAAAGCAGCGTATCGGTGTATCGGCGGCGGAGAAGCTCCAATTTTTCCGACAGCAGCTGATTTGCCTCCGCAGACCGCTGGAATTAGTTTTCCCGGCATGGACTGGGAGAACGCCGCTCAGTATAGCTGGCGTCTCGGCGAGGGCTTGTGGAGCGGTACCAAAGCGGAGATTATGATCTATAGCCATAGCGGCCGTATCTCCCATGCCTTTAACGGGCCGACAGATGAGCTTCAATTTCGAGTGGCCGTTCGCCGTTCCATGGACAGGGCGCATTGGGTTCGAAGCCGCGAAGTCTCACTCGGCGATACGGGCATGCACGGTAGAGGTGACCGGCCTCCCCGCAGTGGTAGCAGATTGGCCTGCGGTACCGCGTACGCCACACGTCCGACTTCCGAGGGCGAGGAACAGGCGCCACAGCTTGAACCGATGCGTTATACGGACTAACGTGGCTGACCACAGTTGTCGGGTCAATAGGACTGCAGGCAGCTGCTTGACTTGCAACGGATGTGTACATTCGGTTGTCGTCGACCCGTGGAGGCATGGTAGCAACAGGATTGTAGGCAGCTGCCTGGCGAACAACGGACGTCTGCGTGGGCATCTCGTCGAAGCGCTGCAGTACGTTGGTGACCGGGAATTCATGCGTAGCCTGGCGTACTTCATCTCTGACGACTTCGGTCAGTGATATCATGGGAGCAATCTGAGGCAGACGGAAACGTTGGAGTTCCTCACAAACATCCGACCGAATGCGGTCACGTAAGGCGTCCGCACTGCCTCCATGCCATGACGAAAAAACATCTGGGGCCTGGCTGCTGACATTTCGGTTGTACTGCCGGGCTCGTTGTTGGAGCGTCGTTTCCATTGTCGTTGCCTCCGCGACGAATTCAGGAACGGTACGCGGTGGGCTGCGAACGAGGCCCGCAAACAGCTCCTGCTTAACTCCACGCATGAGGTAGCGAAGCTTCTTCTCCTCTACCATATTGCGGTCTGCGCGCTGGAAAAGACGGGTCATGTCTTCGCAGCACATGCGCACACTTTCATTTGGCCGCTGGTTTCTGTGCTGATGTGCAGCTTCAGCTTTCTCGCGGCGATTGCCGTTGGGGAAGGTGGTCAGAAGTTGACGGCAAAACGCTTGCCTGGTGGTGAGGGCGCCCTCGTGGTTTTCGAACCATGTACGGGCTGACTCTTCAAAGGCAAAGTAAACATTATTGAGCTTACGCTCGTCACTCCAGCCGTTGTAGCGAGCCACTCTCTCGAAGGTCGCCCGCCAATCTTCAGCGTCATCGAAGACGTCGCCGTGAAAAGGTGGTGGTGTTCTCGGCGGGTGGCAGAGGATCGAAGCCGAGAACCTTGGATCAGTGGCCATGTCGAGGTGGCTCGAGAGTTGCGGCTGCGCCATCCTCGTAGGAGTGGAAAGGGGCCACACCTCAGGCAACTGTCCGCGAAGGCGGCGACTGAGTCGCTGGTGGACCGGAATCAGATCCGTCGTGAAGCATGTAAACGTGGGAAAGCGACCCAGCACCTCCACCAAACTGTAACAGGTATTGGGCTGAAGGTCCAGGGCCTAAAAGTCAGCCCTGAGCCTAGAGGTCTGCTTAAGTCCGAGAGCGGTCCGAGCGCGATTACATCTTAACCAACTTCGTCATCTACGCCAACTAGCCACTGACTATCTCCGCTTCATTGTCGACTACAGTTTGTATCAATATATCAGGCCAAACGAGAAGGGTTGGCTCCCTGCTACAGTGGTGTCTGGTATGCATCTTTCCATTTGCCTTTTTCGGCGGCTAGGCAACGGCTGTTGCGCGGCCAGATTTATGGTTGCCATTGAGTATTGCCAGCGCCGAGGAATTTTTTATTTGTGATATACGTGAGATATAGTTAGCAAGGCTTTCGCCCTAAAAATGCTGTTCATTGAAGAAATTGATGTTTGACGCAGTTTTGTTGTTGTTGCAGCAGAAAAAATTAAAGATGACTTAGCTCTACTGTGCCTAGATATACGTAGCGAAAAGCGATGACTACCTAGCGATCAGACGAAGCTAATTTCTCCAGTCTTCTGCGCAACTCGCCAGCAACTAAACTCTCCTTGGCTTCCATGTCTAGCGCGTCTAAGTTCATCGGCGTTCTATAATTCCTTTACGGGAAAGGAAAGACGCAGCATCAGCTCGCGGAAGGCAAGAAGTGCCGCCCAGCGGCGTTGCAGAGCATCTCGTTCCCGCTTGGTTTTCATAACTGACGGCAGATGGGTGGCGTTACATCCTTGACGCCACCCTATTTGAGCGACTAAAGAACAGAACATTTCTGTTTTTTCAACAAAAATTTTGTACAATGAGCTTGTTATTTAACAAGATGCCAGGAACAGAAGATATCTGTAGACCTAAAAAAGCATTGACAGCAAAATATTGTGAAATTGCAAGCTAGCCTGTTTTTTAACAAAAACCTAAACATACATTTCTTGTTGAATTACAGAAAAAGGATGTGCCTCAAAATCTGTGAAATCACAACAAAAAAAATAAAAAGAAATAAGAAACGAAATTGTGTTGAATTACAGAGAATGCGTTAACATAAAATATTGCCAAAATTATCGAGCAATGGAAAACAGAAAACAAATGAGAACAGAAAGGTTATGTCATGATATTCGCCATAGTATCTGTATTTTTTTGTTCACAAACTTTTTTTTTTTTACAGCGTACGGAGTAACTTCTACCACCTGGGGATCTTTCACGTGCACTAACATCGCAAAGCACACGGATACCTACCTCTCTGTTTCGCCCCGCGGGGGTGGCGCAGTGGTTACGGCGCTCGACTACTGTGCCCAAGGAAGCGGGATCGAATCCCGACCTCGGCGGCTACGTTTCGATGGAGGCGAAATGGAGTGGCGTCCGTGTACTGTGCGATGTCAGTTCACGTTAAAAACCTCAGGTGGTCAAAATTTCCGTAGTCCTCCACTACGGCGTCTCTCATAGCCTGAGTCGCTTTGGGATGTTAAACCCCACAAACTAAACCAAACCAAACCAAGCCTCTCTGTTTCGCCTCCACAGAAACGCAGCCATGAGCGGCCGGGTTTGAGCCCGGTTACTCTATGAAGTAGCCGAGCGTATTAACCGCTGAGCCACCGCGGCGGGCTCGATATCGGTGCAATTTCCTGTGATATCAGGCGCTCTTCCTGTACGTCTTCTTTCGTGCTCGTGTTCTTTGCAACACTCCAAACGTGCCATCGGGAGGTCGAACTTAATCCGTAGGCCTCTACTACGCCACCTCGTCCTCTCTTTACGCTTTCATTCCCCCATTCCTCCCTTCCCTTACCACGCGATTCAGGTGTCCACAGAGAAGTGTAGTAGATACCACGGCATTTCCTATCAACGAGTTCACTTTTTTCCTTTTACTGAGCCCCGCCGGGGTGGTGCAGTGGTAAGACGCCCGACTACTGTGCCGGAGCTCCCGGGTTCGAACCCGACCACGGCGGCTACGTTTCGATGGAGGCGAAACGAAGTGGCGTCCGTGTGCTGTGCGATGTCAGCGCACGTTAAAGATCCCCAGGTGGTCAAAATTACTCCGTAGCCCTCCACTACGGCTCCCCTTTCTCTCTATCCACTTTCACTCCCACCTTCATCCCTTCTCTTACGGCGCGGTTCAGGTGTCCACAGAGCAAGTGTGACAGATACTGCGCCTTTCCCTTGCTATGAACCAACCAACCAACCAACCTTTTATTGAAGACTGCCACAAACTCATACACCGAGAAGTGTGGTAGATACTGATGAAAATTCATCCCTGTGACCACAAGAATGAAGTTCGCATTGTTTTAGAAAAAAAATCGAGACCAATACTTTGATTTCACTGGTATGAAATAATAAATGGTAATATTAGTCGCCTCCACAAATTTCTGCCGTTCACATGCACTAAACGATGATTTCTTTGTAACAACACACACAATCTAAGGCTTATTTCTAGGCTACTTGAATTCTCTTTCACGTGTCTTTCTGTTTTAGTGGAGATCTTGCAAGTCTGAGTAAACCCTGGTTTCACCTCTTCTTCTGTATCGACTTCAGGCCGCCGTCGCATATATCCTCGGCTTTTGTACGTTCACAGTGTTTGTCCACACCTTTCGTAGAATGAATTGGATTCATCGATCAATCCTTCGCCGCAACATGCCACCCTTTATTTAAACATTCCCTTGAGCCCGAACGAATTCGGATGCAATCGAACTTAACCTTGCGCGTCAAAGTCCTAAGCGGCCACGCATTCGAGCTCGTGTTGGCACGTGCAAGTGCACTGTATAACTTATGGATGAACATTGAAGATGGCGATTCCCAAAAGCGTAGCGCGAGAGACTAGAGACAGGAACTTTTACGTGCGGAGTGAAAGGCTGCGGCAGTGGGCAAGATGTCGAAAGCCGCGGCAAGCAAAACTTGTCTTAATGCGTTGCCGCGGTTGGTGTGGCTGTTGTTGTTGAAAACATTTTTTCACGGAAAGAGAAAGTGGAGGGATAAACCGAAATGTGGCGTAATCAGTGCAAGACACCAGCGGATGTGGCTGCTGCCCTCCCCTGGGAAAGCTGTTGACGCTGATCCTCCAGGATTGAGCTAAGCAGTGTTGCCTTCCACTGTTCGTCTGGTTCAGTTAAATTTAGCGAATAGCCTTTTTAATTTCCAAAGACGCCCCATTGACGGAACACTACTTGGACGTGAATCTGGCCGTACAATGTACGTGCATCGAAATCATACCCAGTAAAAGAGGGCAGAAAAGCACTTTCCTTGCCAACGTTTGCCACCCTCTTAAGAGTACTGATGCAGACCTCTGTAAGCTACGTCAAGAAGCCGTGGGACCTGCTGAACAAAACAAGGCTGCCATTTTGGGCGACTTTAACACCCCACATTGAGATTGGGGATATGCGCGCGACTCCCCTAGAGGTAGGGTGATCGCACGAGCCGGAGACACATTAGAGCTCGAATTACTCACAAACCTTAACTACCACATCAGAGTTGGCCAAGATATGCACATTCCCTTGTCCTGCACTGGTCCAGAACACGTACGCTGCCACCTGGAATAACTTCAGCTCGAATTTAGGCAGCAACCATTTGCTAAATAGCACTTTTATCTTTACAACCAAAATCCGCCTCAAAATTGGCACAGCGAGAATAACGGACCAGAACAAATAGTGGGAAACAGTAACACTGACCAATCGATTCACTCCATCAAGGAGTGTCGTGAGGAAATTGAATAAGCCCACAAGTCGGCTACTACTGAGGTCAAATGTATGCCAGATACTCCTGCAGTAGATCACCAGCTAATGAAATTATAGGAGACGATTATAGGAGGCATGGTCCAAAAATGAAAAAGGCAGAAACTTAAAAGAAAGATAAAACTTCGCATTGCGGAGATCAAACAAGAAGCCTCGAACCTGCGCTAGCACGCCATCCAACCGAAACTGGCAGAAATTCTACGAATCGTTGCAAGGCATCCTCGGCACCTCTAAAACACGGGCCAATTCGTCTCCCCACCTAATCTGAACAAGACTGTCCGCCTAACGGGTGGTGACCTTCATCAAGCACTCAAAAGCAAATAAATACATAGGCCCCATGTACCGCCAAGCCAACTGCAATCCACTGAAAACCGAGCGAGAAACTGGGCGCTCAATTAGAAGAGCAGACGTGTATGCAGTCGCCAGATCAGCAACGCACAATACAGCTGCTGAAGCTGACAGAATTACAAAAGGCATCATTCGCAGTGTTAGTAAAACTCAAATTAAAACTCTCACTACTTACTCAAATGACTCGCTCTGAAAAAAATGGGCGAAATTCCCCGCAAGGCAAACATTCTGTAGTTATAATCATCCCGAAACAAGGCAAAAACATTAGCCTTGAAGCGTTCCTACCAATCTCACTGACATAATGTTTCTAGACAAGCCCTGTGAGCGAGTTACACACCCCCGCCTCCAAAACTTCATTGAGGATAACTAACTCTTCCCTGCTACGATGATCGCCTTCAAAGGGACTGTCTAAACAAGATACATTTCCCATCATAAAAAAAAGGCCCTGCGAGAAATTCCAAGCCACAGTGGAAGATACATCATGGCTCTCGACCTTAAGGGAGCTTTTGACAACATTTCGCGCGATGTTATATCTTACAATGATGTTTACGAAATTTGTTGTCGCTAAACGATGGGTTTACACAGTTGTAAAGTTGTAAGCGTGCGCAATTCCACCTTATTTAAGCTTCCCAAAGAAAGCTACCAACATACCTGCTCCGAAGTCAAGAACTATGGAAAGCATGGTGTCCAGGCTGCCTGAGTCCCTGATCAGCGGCCAATTCTTTTCTTCCTCGGAGGGTATTATGTCCACCCTGGCTAGACGCATCGCCGCGTCGTACCAGATCTGCGCAACATAAAATAGAGGAGAGCTTGAGAGCTTATGTGGGTGCTAAATGCAGGAAATGTTTGAAACGTTTTAGTTCGTACACCATGAGCTACCCATCAGATCGAGCTGAAAAGACGAAATGGGATGTTATTTGGGATATTGGGCCCCAAATGACATTTCCGGTGTCGGCCGGGGCACTCTGTGGCCAGATTCCCCAACCCATGCTAGAATTATAGTTATTGAAATCACATTTAATTGTCACATTGTAATAAACTGGTAGGAATACTAAGTAGTTGCAACCTCTAGTTGCATAAAAGCAACGAATCCGTCCGCCGACGAAAAAGTAGTTAACCGTTGCACCGCGCAGTGGTTTTAGTTCGGTTCAGTTCATGTGGCTTGACGTCCCAAAGCGACTCTGACTCCCTGAGGGATGCCGTGTGGGTGGGTTTCCGAAAATTTAGGCTACCTGATCTTCCTTAACGCTCACAGAGATATAAGTAACTCAAAGGGCGAATTGCAAAGGTTGAATAATGGGTTGAATCGTGACATAGACAGGCAAACACCGAACAGCAGGCCAAAAAATGGCATCATGGTGATTAGTCCGAACGCACCCATCCCAAAGCAAATGTCTGTCTCATATTCCCCCAATTAACCCAGTCATGTGCCAGCTACACCCACATCATCCCCGCAAGCCTCCTCATCTCATCCGCCCACCTGACGTTCTGCCGTTCCCTGCTGTGCTTGCTTTCCCTTCAGATGCAATGTCTTACGCTTAGATATTATCGGTCTTGCTTCACAATGCTTGTCCTGCCCATTTATTCTTCTCAACCTCAACTAGAATGTCAGTAACTCACGTTTGTTTCCTGAGATAATCTGCACGCTTCCTGTTCCTTAATATTATTCCTATAATTTTCAGTTTCATGGGTTTCTGCGCTGTCTTCAATTCGGGTTGAACCCTTTCTCTAGCCTGCACGGTTTTATTCTGTAAGTGATTGCCGCAAAGATAGAGGTATTATATACTTCCCTCGGGACCCTAATAACTAGGCATTCATAATTTGAGCGTACTTGCCAAATGCGCTTTATAACGATCTTATTTTTCTAGATATTTCACTTCCATGGTCTGTGCCAGCGGTCACTACAACTGTCCTAAGTATACACGTCCCACTCAGAACTCCTAGCGCCTTATTACCTGTTGTGAACTGATGTTCCTTTCCGAGACTGTCGGACATTACTTTTGTCTTCTGCCCATTAATTTTAGCCCTACCATCTGCTTTGCCTGTTTGGGTCATAATTTATCCGTTGCAATTCGTTTCCTCAGTTAGGAAAGCAATGTCATCAGCGAATCGCAGATTACTGATGCAATTGTCTCTTATTCCTAACTGTTCCTGTTATTAGTCTCGTGAATGCGTTTCCTAAGTGATGAATGCACAGTACCGATCTGTATATTTGCCTAATACCTTCCGTTATGGAGATTTTATTTCTTTATTTATGGACGACTATGTTAGCTTTGCATCAGCTATGCCTATCTAGCAGTACTTTCTCTCATGCCCATATACACACTGATTATGCAATGCCTGCATGGCTGCTGAGGTTACGACCGTGTAAATGCGCTCTCGTAATCTGTGAAAACTGTGTATAAGGGTTGGTTATATAGTTGCGTGGAAGATCTACAGTCCGAAAGCTGTCCGCACAACTAACGTTGATGACAGCACCCTCAGACACAACCCTCAGCGTCGTCGTCTTCTCGGAGTCTGTTGCACTTATTCATCCTCCGCACGAACAGCGAATACAGCTAAGTAACGATATTATGAGCATTTTCTACGACATTGTTGATATTTTGGGTATGCTCTACCATCACATATTCTTTATGAATGTCTACCCGATTCATTGGTTGGCAGTAATCTAAGGCTGTCCTTATTCTATTAGCAATTGCCGTATAGTAAATACTCTGTACGCAACGGATAGTAAATTTACTGGTCTGTAATTTTTGAGGTCGTTGACGTCCCCTCTCTTATGGATTAAGATAATGTCAGCGTACTTGCGAGAATAGCGCGCTTGAAGTAATGGGGTGTTTTGTGTACATATAGTGGCCAATTTTTCTAGCGCAATCTCTTCACCATTCTTGCGCAAATCTCCAGTCACCTCATCTTCCCGGTTGTTTTTCCCCTTTTCATTGCTTCTAAGGCTTTCTTAACTTCACACTACGTTATTGGGGAAACATTTGATTATTCTCCATTGGTTCCATTCTACGTGTGCTGATTACCTTGGATAATGTATATATTTGTATAAAACTCCTCGGCTACTTCGACGATATTGTCCGTAATGGTATAGTAGCATTGCGAGCCTTGTCTCTCAGCGCATAAATTTGATTTTTAATCATGCCGTGTTTCGCATTTTGCCTTTTATAAGTGCCGACAATTTGTTTATTTTTCATGTTACTTATCATCATCATCAGCCTGACTATACACACTGCAAGGAAAAGGCCTCTCCTATATTTCTCTAATTAATCCTGTTCTGTGCTAGCTACATCCACTTCAACCCTGCGAACTTCTTCAACTCATCTGCTCACCTAACTTTCTGCCGCCCCTGCTACGTTTTCCTTCTCTTGGAATCCAGTTTGATACCCTAAGCGACCATCGGTTATCCTTTCTTCGCACTACATGTCCTGCCCATGCCCATTTCTTTTTCTTAATTTCCACTAGAATGTCAGTAACTTGAGTTATTTCTCTGACCCTCTGCGTTGTCCTCAACTTATGTAGAACCCTCTTGATTAGCCTCCACGTTTCAGCCCCATAGGTGAGTACAGGTAAGATGCAACAGTTGTATACTTTTCTCTTGAGCGATACCAGTAAGCTGCTAGTTATATGCTTATATGGTTGCATAAATGCTGTATTTTGTATTCGAGCGCGGACTAGCCATGTACGTTATCGGTGCAAATATTTTGTACAAATTTTTCCTGAATCAGTAAATACGGCCTCATGATTTATTTATTTATTTATTTATTTATTTATTTATTTATTTATTTATTTATTTATTTATTTATTTACTGCTAGTTTCCTCTAGACCGCTATTAGGCTACCGTCTTTGTTTAGAATATGGTCGGTTCTTTATATTGTCACAGAAGCCAGTGAAACTGGTTCAGCAGGTTTACTTAGGATTAAGTAAAAGCACCGGCAAGATCAGGCACGGAACCGACTGGCGGGCGAGCACCGAGAGCGAAGAAGACGAGCGCGTGCCAGCCTCCCGAGCTCGCCACATGGCGGCGCCAGTGAGATAACATTGCGGCATTACCCCTCCCGGTGGAAAAGGCATCGTCCCGATGCCGAGTGGCGAGGTCGAGGACAACCGTAGTCGGCGAGGATGCGCGTTCACATCAAGTAGTTAAAGGAAGCAAAGAAAAAAAAAACACATGTAGCTTGACCTAGCGTGAGTAGAAGGGCTTCATCCTGGTGACATGTACGACTTCCGATTGTGCTTGCCGTCGGGATGAGCGAACAGTTCCTTGCGGGGTCACTTCGTAGGTGACGTCGCTGAGTTTGCGTTGTACTTCGTACGGGCCGAAGTAGCGGCGCAGAAGCTTCTCGGAGCGACCCCGCTGGCGAACAGGTGTCCACACCCAAACCTGATCGCCAGGGTTGTAAATTACCTCCCTGTGACGAAGGTTATACCGTCGAGCATCTTTACCTTGCTGTGTCCGGACTCTCAGTCTAGCCAGCTGGCGAGCGGCCTCGGCATGCTGGACGAATTAGTCGGCATCGGCAATCAATGGTTGGGCAACATCTGGCAGTAGCATTGCATCCAGCATGGTAACAGCTTCGCGACCGTACACCAAACGAAACGGTATAAAGCGGGTCGTTTCCTGGACGGCGGTGTTATAAGCAAATGTTGCATACGGTAGTATTTGGTCCCAGTTCTTACGATCTTCGTTGACGTACATAGAAAGCATATCGGCGATGGTCTTGTTGAGTCGCTCAGTAAGGCCATTCGTCTGAGGGTGGTAAGCTGTTGTTCTGCGATGACAAGTGCCACTGAGCCGCATCACTTCCTGGGTTAGAGCTGAAGTAAATGCCGTGCCTCTGTCAGTTAAAACGATCGCAGGGGCACCGTGACGAAGGACCAGATTAAAGATGAAAAAGTTCGCAATATCAGTAGACGTGCCGCTGGAAAGAGCTTTCGTCTCACAATAGCGGGTTAGATAATCTGTGGCGACTATAATGTCCCTGTTGCCCAATGATGACGTAGGAAATGGCCCGAGCAAGTCCATACCAACTTGGTGAAAAGGTACTCGCGGAGGAACAATAGGCTGCAGCATGCCGGCCGGCTTGACAGGTGGTATCTTCCGACGTTGGCAATCACGGCACGTCCTAACATAGCGCTGAACCATAGCGGCAAGCTTGGGCCAGTAGTACTTTTGTCGTACTCGTGCCAAGGTGCGCGAAAAACCGAGATGTCCGGCAGAAAGCTCGTCGTGGCATGCCTGCAAAACGTCGGTACGGAGCGGCGTTGGGACAACCAGCAGATACTGAATGTCTGTGGAAGCGTAGTTTTTCTTGTAGAGGACGCCGTCACGCAAGCAGAATGATGACAGGCCACGCGTGAAAAGGCGAGGAGGCGATGAGGCTGTTCCTTCGAGGTAATCGATGAGGGGCCGCAGTTCGGTGTCGACTCGCTGCTGTTGAGCGAGATCTGGCGTCGAGAGAGCGCCGAGAAAGACGGAGTCATCTGTTTCACTTGAAGAGCACGGGATAGGGTTTCGGGATAGGCAGTCAGCGTCACTGTGTTTCTTGCCGGACTTGTACACAATAGTGACGTCGAACTCCTGTAAGCGGAGACTCCAGCGGGCTAACCTGCCTGAAGGATCTTTAAGATTCGCTAACCAACAGAGTGAGTGGTGGTCGCTGACCACTCTAAACGGCCGACCATACAAATACGGCCGAAATTTTGTTACCGCCCACACAACTGCAAGGCACTCCTTTTCGGTAGTAGAATAATTCGCTTCGGAACGAGACAGGGTGCGGCTGGCGTAAGCAATCACCCGCTTAAAGCCTTCTTGCCACTGAACGAGAACTGCACCGAGGCCAACGTTAC
>JAJIZL010122656.1:0-63720 GCA_023969395.1 Amblyomma maculatum
GAACGTCCCCAGGACGCCCATCGGCAAGCCGCAAAAGGCCAAGATGCGCCCTCTGGCGGCCCGAAAGCTGGGCCTCACTAAGTGACCTACCTCTGCTTACTCGCTACCACGTGATAAAAGGGTCACATTTGTCCTTTCACGCAAAATTTATACGAAGCTATGCCTGCTACAATCTGATCCCTTCAAGGCACGAGCCTCCGTTCTCTCCCCACAAGGATGGCGCCGTGTGCCGCATATTTCCTTTCATCTAATCAAAAACGTTAATTTCATGCTTGGCACAAACGGTTCGCAGTCCTACGATTCTTCGATAGAGGCTGGCGGCCAGAAATGGCGAGGTAATTTGTGGCACGAATAAAAGAGACAAAAATGGATTGCACTTTATACCTGTCATTTCTGTATTTCGAAACATTGTCTATTCTCTATTCTTGCGTCACTTTGGAGCCGAAGAGAGCTCATACCGCCTGATAAAATTGTTGATCTCGGTAAAGAGTCAAGGGTCCCTTCTCTGAAGCAGCAGGGAGCGTCTTTAAAGTTATGCACCCAAACCACTGCTAAGACTGAAACGTAGGCATTACGCTATAGTAACCTGTCCATAACGGTTAGTAATGTTCAGGTATTATCTTGCCCATACGTTCCTAGTGGGGAATAGTTTGCTTAACCAGTTGACTATTTTTAATTGTGAATTAAGGAAGAGTGCGCTACCCTTTTTAAATGAAATCCTGGTCTGAAAGAAAGTTTCTCCGTGCAGAGACCACAAGAGAACCAAACCAAGGACCCAGGATCATAGGTTACGTGGTGATGTCGCCTATCGTAGGCAGACTTCTGAGACGTCTGAGAGGCGAGGAGCCACTATGCACTACTTAGCGCGCTTCAGTGGCTTGCGCAATGGCGTCATGTGCGTAGGTATTTATGGGGCGGCCAGCAGGCGGAACCAACGTGTTCAAAGGTAAAGCGGGGTGCCTGCCGAAGAGCAGGAAGAAGGGTGAATAACCCGTCGTGTCGTGCTTAGAAGAGTTGTAAGCAAAGGTCACATATGGCAGGGCTAGGTCCCAGTCGTGGTGATCAGATGGTACATACATAGATAGCATGTCCGTAAGTGTGCGGTTGAAGCGCTCGGTAAGACCGTTGGTTTGGGGATGGTATGCGGTCGCGAGCTTATGCTTCGTAGAACATGAACGCAGGATGTCTTAAACAACTCGAGCCAAAGCGTAGCGACCGCGGGCGGTGATTAGTTCGCTAGGAGCGCCGTCATGGAGAATGACGCTGTGTAGAAGAAATTCAGCGACATCCGTAGCGCAGCTCGTGGGTAAAGCACGATGGCATAGCGCGTTGCATAATCGGTGGCCACCGCAATCCAGTTGTGACCCGACCGTGACGTCGGGAAGGGGCCAAGAAGGTCAAGCCCAACGCGATAAAATGGTTCCAAGGGCACGTCAATAGGTTGGAGAAGGCCAGCTGGTGACCGCGATAGTTTTTTCCTCCGCTGACACGTGTAACAGGCTGCGATGTAGGGCCGGATGCAACGGTATAGTCCCGGCCAAAAAAAAACGACGCCGTATTCCGTCTAAGTGGGCGACACACCGAGATGGCCAGCTGTGGGCAGGTCGTGGAATTCTTCAATAACAGAGCAGCGGAGCTTTTTGGGAATCACAAATAGGAGGGGAGAACCGTCATTATGAAAGTTACGGCGGTAGAGGATACTATCCTGTACAATAAAAAGCTGGAGAGAAGAATCTGTTCTTCCAGATGCCAGGCCTTCAGTGATGGGCCTTAAAGATGGGTCGTTGCACTGCTCGCTTGCTATGTTGGCGAGATTGGAAAGGGCGAAGACACAGGGAATCGCCTGTGCGTCGCCGAGACCAGGGGGCTCTACAGAATAGCGAGACAAACAATCGGCATCTTGATGAAGGCGCCCCGACTTGTAAACGACGTTGTAGAAGTATTCTTGAAGGCGCAAAGCCCACCGACCAAGACAGCCGGAGGGATCTCTCAGAGATGACAACCAACAAAGCGCGTAATGGTCAGTGACAACTGAGAAAGAATGGCCGAATAAGTAAGGTTGGAATTCAGCGACAGCCCATACAAGGGCGAGACACTCGCGCTCAGTAATCGAATAATTGCGTTCCGCGTTAGAGAGAAGGCGGCTAGCATATGCAATGACGCGGTCGTTGCCATGTTTGCATTGAGCCAGCACTGCACCGATTTCATATCCGCAAGCGTCCGTTCGAACTTCAGTGGAAGCTGAGGGATCGAAACGAGCCAAGACAGGGGGAGATGTCAGTAAGCTTAAGGCGTTGAAAACGCACCTTGCTTGTCATGGCCCCACGTGCAAGCGGTGTATTTCTTAAGAAGGGCGGTGAGAGGACGAGCGATACGGGCAATATCTTTGATAATGAGGGCTTGAATTTTAGCCGGATCAGGTCGTACTCCGGAGGCGTCAACCATGTGTCGAAGAAGGGTGAGTTGGCTGCGACCAAACTAGCATTTTGATTAACTGAGCTGAAGGCCGGCTGTGCGAAATACATTGAGTATACTGGTAAGGCATTCAAGGTGCAAAGAAAAGGTCGGCGAGAAAACGACGTCGTCGAGGTACCACAGGCAGGTTGTCCATTTAAATCCTCGAAGAAGGGAGTCCATCATTCGTTCAGAGGTCACCGGTGCATTGCGGAGACCAAACGGCATGACTTTAAAGTGGTACAAGCCGTCTGGTGTGACAAAGGCTGTTTTTTCACGGTCCAGCTCGTCAACAGCGATCTGCCAGTACCAGGACCGCAAATCAATTGAAGAAAAGTATTTAGCTCCATGGAGGCAATCTAGGGCATCATCAGTTCTGGTGAGAGGGTGCACATCCTTTTTATTGATACTGTTGAGATGGCGATAATCGACGCAAAAGCGCCAGCTGCCGTCTTTCGTTTCAACCAGAACGACTGGGGACGCCCAAGGGCTCGTCGAGGGTTCGATGATGTCTTGAGCGAGCATCTTTTCAACCTCCTTTTGTATCACCTGGCGTTCAGCATCGGATACGCGATAAGGACGGCGATGAATAGGAGCAGCGTCGCCTGTGTGTATGCGATGTTGCACAAGAGCAGTTCGAGACAATGGGCGCTGATCAAAGTCAAAAATGTCTCTGAAAGATGCCAGCAGACGACAGAGTGCATGAGCTTGTGGAGGGTAAAGGTCCGGAGCGATCATCTTGGCATATTCTTGGAGATTGGATACTTCAGATAAGGAGCAGTCAGAGGAGGGTGGTAAACCAGTAGTCACAGTAGAGAGATTACATTCTTTTACAGGACACAAAGTGGCGAGCGAGATGCCTTGCGGGAGGAACTGGATTTGCGACGCAAAGTTCAGAACAGGGAGGCATGTTTGGGTCGCGGTCACTGTGCCGACAGTATGAGCAAGGGCAATGCGTCGGGTTAGGAGAGCATCAAGGGTTGGGGTAGCGATACACTGTCCATCGGGAATTGAGGGTAGAGAGCAAAACATAACATAAGTTGCGGCTTCAGGTGGCAGGCGGACAAAGTCGACACTACAAAGGCGGTGCAGAACACGAGAGGGTGGGTCGAAAGGAGAGGGGAGGTCAAGTTCAACGACGCTGGTAGCACAGTCTATGATGGCTGCAAGGTCAGAAAGAAATTCGAGGCTAAGAATGATGTCCTGAGGACAATGCTGCAGAACTGTGAAGAGGACGGTAGTATGGCGGCCAGAAATCGTTACGCGGGCAGTGCACAAGCCAATAACCTTTGAAGGTGATCCATCTGCAACACGCACAAGGTGTATAGGGGGCAGGGGTGAGCACTTTCCTCAAGCGAGAACGGAGTTCTGCGCTCATGACAGAAGCTTGCGCACCAGTATCAATGAGCGCTTGAACAGCTGTGCCATTCACGAGCACGGTGAGCACATTACGGCGTGCACGAAGAGCTAGACGAGGATTTGAGATCGTGGTCTCTAGTGCAGCATCACTTCTAGACGCTGCAGCGCCTAGTTTTCCGTCGGAGAGCGGCCATATAGACTGGGAGATGAAAAGCGACGACGTTGGGGCAAACGGGACTAACGGCCGGGGGGGGGGGGGGGGAGGGTGATTGGTTGAGGCGTGAAGACTCGGTATCAGCGGCTGTGCTTCAAGAGTCGTGACGAGCTGGGAATGGACGAGAGTGGTAATCGTAGATAGAGGAGGATGGCAGGTGGGACCTTTGTGGCAGGAACCAACGACTTCGGCAATAACGGGCGATATGGCCGACACAGGAACAAGTAAAACAAATAGGTCGGTTATCAGATGTGCGCTATCTGTCAGGATTGCGTCGACGCTGGGGAACATAGACAGGTCGGACAGAATAAAGGTTGCGAACGTCAGGGTTATCAGCAAGTCGGCCAGGATGAACTGTGCGAACGTCGGTGTCATAAGGAGGTCGACGAGGATAAACTGAGCGAACGTCGGTGATAGTGGGCGGGCTGACGGCAGCAACGGAGTTTAGTCCCAAGGTGGCGAGCTCTTGGCGGACAACGGCCTGAATTAGGGGAACGTCCGCGTGGTGGCCATCGTCTAAATGTGGCGGCACAGTAACTAGAGCTATGGCCTCGAGGTCGTGGCGGACGATACGGGTTACATTTTCGGTCGAAGGCTGGTATTGGGACGGCAAATCTTGACACGAAGAAGTCAGAGCAGTATTTGGAAGGCGGGCAAACGAGTGGGCTACACGACGACGTTTGGCGTCTTCAAAACGGTGGCATTCTTTGATGATCGCATCAACTGTGTTGCAATCTTTATACACAAGCAGGTTGAATGCATCGTCTGCGATGCCCTTCACGATATGACCAACTTTGGCGGACTCCGACATATTGTGATCTACTTGGTGGAAAAGGGCGAGGACGTCCTCGATGTAGGCCACGTATGACTCAGTAGCTGTCTGGAGACGGGTCTCGAGAGTTCGCTGTGCTGTAAGCTCTCGACCAAGGGGCTTTCCAAAGAGTTCGCGGAGCTTCTCTTTGCAAGTATCCCAACTGGTGACCTGATCTTCATGATTCTCGTACCAGGCGAGCGCAGTGCCCTCGAGGTAAAAAACATTCGCTAGCATGAGGGTTGGGTCCCAGCGATTATCGGTGCTCACACGTTCGTACTTGCGTATCCATTCGTCCACGTCCGCAGTGCCGGTACCATTTAAACTGCCTGGATCGCGCGGGTGGGTGAGGATGACCGATGGCAAGGCCCCCGTTGGTGTGGGGACGGTATCTTGAGGCATCTTTGGGCAGGAAGGCAGGCGGCCGCTGCGGAGTTCCGTCGTGCGGAAGCTAACGCCGGGATCAACGGCCGCACCTCCACCAAAATGTTATGTGTAAACTCGATGTATTTACAGTATATTTACAGCACAGTTAGAACTGGCACAGCAGCGAGCAGCCACACGGAACCAGTCCCACCTCTTCTTTTTCACCTCGTCCCTTCCGAAAGTCAAGATTACACACTTCGTCGTCGTCATCGCGTAGCAATATTTTTATTGCATTCTACACTTTGTTTCGCTTCGTTTTGCATGAACACGCTCGGCACTATTGCTCATTTTTCGTGTTTCTAGGTTCTTGTGCCATTTAGCTGCAATATCAGAATAAGTAGAGTCGCGTTCCTGCTGGTCTTCATAACGATTGTACTTCAGCACGGTAAACCTGCGCCGCAGTGCTAGAAAGTCTGGCTTTACCCATTGCGACGCGAACCAAACGCGCGTCGCAGCCGCGTTCTCAGCATTTCTTACACCATGTTCAGTGGTTCTTATTATAAAAGAGCGAAAATAGGCACGATGTATTGCATCCCTCCTTTGAATGTATGGCTCTGAGCCTGAAACGTCTGGGGATTAAAGGGGGAGAGAGATATTTCAGGTGAATGTAGAGAATGAGCAAAACAGATGCTCTACAGTTTCTGCATCAACAGATTCCGAGCATAAAGAAGGTCTCCAGGACGACGAAAAGTAATCCAAGAGCAGGAAAATGCGCTTGAAGGCGAGCACCAGTTAAGGTGAGGAAGTAAGCACGTGCTGCTTCACGACGCGGCGAGCAGCTTGAAGATGAGGTCCAGGAAGCACTGCGCCAGGAAGCACTGCGCGTGCACATCTGCTGTCCGTGAAGGCTGAGTAGTGACTGATGCGAGGGGAGAGATGCCGATTCTGAGGACGCGAGAGCGACACACGACTGCTCGGTCCGGAGTAACACATGCTAATGCAACATTGTCCGATGAAGGCCAAGACGTCCGTAACTGTGACGCGCCCTACTCTCTCATTCGTTGATCTGTGCGGCCGCTCCGCCCCCTCACTGTTAAGTCACGCACTGCGGGCGTCGCTACCTTCTCTTTTCCTTCAAGTTCGCGGCGAGACAGACAGTGAGAGAGAAAGACCGGATTTTGCTGCAGCTGTGCCGCTTCGACTCCCCATTGCCGAGTCGCGCGACGCCAATTTCTCTTTCTCCACTTCAAGTTCACGAACAGAGAGAGAGAGTGAGTAGCTTGGGACAGACAATGGCGAAATCCGTGATTGTGGCTAGTAGTCCTACGCACTAAAAACACAAAGATAAACACTCATCATTCTTCATGACGCCGCTAGTAGATTGATTTATTATGTTCACAGTGAGCGTATTCAAAAATGATTTCGAAGCCAGGATTAGTCATCTTCGTTCACAACAACCGATCCCTTTTCTCCGAGCGCGTCATCAGAGGCTTCGCTGAGAACGGCAGTTGGGGGCGCCGTCTCGCTATCAGCTAAATGAAGCAAAGAACAAAAAATGAAATGTTACCCGTTACTGCGTCTCTAAATTGGAAATTCAATGCGTTACAATCAATTCGCCTCACGTAGCACCTTATTTTGAAGCAGCTTTTCAAGTATCAGATTTACGATTATCATCACATGGCTGTAGGAAGGGATGTCTTAACAAAAATCACTATCATGAATGTCAAATCAGTGCGAAAGGATATCACTCCAGACTAACGCTGTGCATTCTGACTGACTATTTAGCTTACCAGCGCTATGATATTTGGTATCCAATGGGTGCACTTTCTGTTTTTGAAAGTTCGATCCTTTTATTTAAGAACAGCCCCAATTTGAAACGTATTTTACGCTTTCAAAATCCTGTCAGCTTGCTTCGGAAGTATGCAACCGCTAGCTCATAGTGACACACGCACACACGCACAAACACGCACACACACACGCACACACACACACACACACACACACATCTCTCAGCACATGGCTATTGGGGCCTTTCGTCTCACCACATCGCTAGTGCGACTGCCGCGGCATGAATAGAACTCGACCTTATTTAATCAGCAGCTCAGCGTGCAGATGTTGCAGATGTTGCCGTTTTAAGGATTCCATGAAAGTTAGAAGAAAGATGGATTAAGAGAGATTTGTGTGTATTATAGTTAGCCGTGGAAATTTCCCTAAACATTTTACGGCCATGCTCTCCGGATGTTGGCACCATTCTTAGTATGCATATGCATAGATCTGCCATTCACATAGGCGGCTGAAGTTGTTTTGATTCTCTCCTTTTCAGTCGTTCAACGATGCTCAAAACACTATGCTTTGTGAAAGGGTCGTCCCATTCACAGAGTTACATTGAAGAGATTGAGAAATGCAAATAGAAAATTGATTTTGGAAATTCTTCGAAACATTATTGGATCAAAATGAACATGGGATTGTTCTTAAACGTGGATAATTTCACAGAGTAAAATTCTCTCCCTGCGAGCTCTTAAAGGCCAGTCAAAACAACACTTCTTTTTACATGATTGTTTGGCCAGAGGGATTCTCCTCTATAACATTTCACATCTTACACCCTCCTTGTGAACGCACATAAAATGGAAGTAATATAATTCAACTAAACTGGAACTGTAATTTCGAAATATCTAGAGTGCCAGAAAACGTACAAGCTGAAGAAAATTACGACATATCTTCGCGCTCTTCAAAAGCATGGTAAAAATTACTAAACACTCACCGTCCTTTGGGTCCTTCTGAGGACAGGGGCAGGTGAATGGTGCCCGCTCCCTCAAGAAAAGTTCAGGTCGGGCCGGGACACACACGCAGCTGCTGCCGGACGCCCGAACCGCAACATAGCGCTGCTCCAGTGGAAGCGCCTTTGTCTCTGCAAAGCGGTATAAAAAATGAATGACACTGTCCTTTTTGGCAGTAGTCACGAATATAGCACATCGAACTGCAATAATTTTACAGCAGTGTAGATATTGAGAGGCCAGCATCTTATAAGACCTCCGGCCGTGCTATTTGTCAATCGCTTCGAGTGTGCACTGTCAGAATCGCTGCAGCCACAAATAAGTTAGCTTCTTATCCCCAGCTGTGTACGGCGAACGCCCTCTCGATGTGTCTAAAAGATACCTGCAATACGCGTGAGACATCTAAGAGATACACCAAACTATGGAGGAGTTTTAAGACAGCGATGAAATTTCTTTTCATTTTCATTGCATATCATAATTTTCTCTCCTTTTTTATACCTCGGGGACCCCATTGGTTTATTTTGCTACTGCTTGATGATTATAATTTTTTTATGTCCTGGAGTAGTGGGCCGTGATAGATTAAATATCAATGCAGAACTACCACATCTGTATAAAAATTGGCTGGAAAGAGAGGTGATGGAGAGGTGATGGTTCATTTATACACTCAGCATTTAATTATTCTCTTAATGTGTTTTGTTGCTTCCTTTTAATTGTATAACAAGGAGCTTTCAATCGTTAGTTACTATTAAATGTTATTTTGGACAATAAACCACAATTGCGCAATGATGAGGCAAGGTTTCTTTAGGTTTGGGACGTATATATTGCTCATTTACTAATAACGAAACATGCCCATACTCATCCGCCCTGTACGTCTAGCGGCTCTTTAGGAACAGTGGCCGCAGAGGAGTTTGCTCGACCCGAGTGGAGTGAGATGATACCGGCAAGTTCTTTGATGGCCCACTTAAGGAAGCATACAAGTTCGTTAATTCGCTGTTAGGGAAGATATTGTTGTTCTAAACCTGATGGAAGCAAGAGAACTCACATAGCTGGACTTGTTAGCGTTTGTTTAATGCTCAACCCAAAAGGAGCCTTATAAAAGAAACTTGCACAACAAAATAATGCAAGAGCTTAACTAATTGGCATGAGATCAATAAAAACACCAAATCCGTATGGAGCGTTGGGCCACATTAACTTACGTATAACGTCCAGTGTTGTTTGCTTAGTAAGCCTGCGTATTTCATGTGACAGCCTGATAAGGAGCGCCTTCGGTTGATACTTGCAAGTTTGTCTGGTGCCACTCCCTCATTCAACAAAGAAGTCCAGGTATGCATATTAACTGTTAGAAACGATTTTTTCATTTATGGTATGAACAATTTGTGGAAACTTGTATATGATTCAGGATTTTTAACTAATTCGGGCTCATTACTTGTCGCATCTCCTCGTGCTAGATTTTGAAGGGGAGAATTTGCATTTTATGATAGCTACTTTTTTCAAATAACGATCAAATGATATTGCGAATTAGTACGAATGCATTCTTCGCTTTCTTCTGTGCCAATTGTTTTGGAAAGAAAGGAAAACATCCGTGACCGCTTATTGGTCGTGAAGAAAGATAGTTTATTGGGAAAGACGTAGGTATATTAAAAATATTTGGAATACACTGATAACTGTATAATTCTGAGGCTGTTGTTGACAGATTAGATGTCACTTCTCCTGTTGTTTCTTTATATAATTCTCTCCTAATAAACAGTTTCGTTATTGGATTTTAAAAAAAAAAGGCTTTTAAATCTTGCTTTATTGGTTAATCGTCGGTAATTTTGTTTGCTATTATTCTCCGTTGAGCTTTGATGTAGGTAAGAAAGTTTCTGTGGTTAACAGTTCGTCTCTAATGTGTTGAATAAAAGAATTACTATTATGGCGGATACCTAACTCATCTAAGGTTGATTAACTCTCTGCTAAAGTTTTGACAGTGTTTTCACTGATTGTGACTTTTAATATAATTTATTCCTTCTTTATGCAATTTTGTCTGCTATAAAATTACTGCTATATGAGGAAAGCGTAAATTCTGCTTCGTGGCTAGCACCCACGCTTGTCAAGGTGTATGAAAAAGATTCTCATTTGTAATAGTATGTGCATATGTGTAGGACACGAGTGTACATACATGTGGTTGTGCGCGTCTAGCACAAGGCCGGAGAGGACAAGAGGACAAATGACGCTCAAAGACGTATATTCCTGACACATCAGCCCTTTGACAAGAGGCAATGCTGGCTGCTTTATCGCTGCGTTTGTCGACCTGCGTTCTGTCCGCAATACCGAGTGCATTCGTTGAAAATAGAGATAAACGTTGTGGTGTATTCAGGGTCACGCGGTCTACGCTCACCAATCAAGCTGAGGAGGCCGATGACAACCATACAGGCCGCGATCAGGCCGGCGAAGAACGTCACCGTGATCACTATGGCCTCCCGATCCCATGGCAGTGGTCTGACGGAAAAAGCACATACATGAGGGCTATGCTTAACATGAACACCTATAAAATGCTGAAAAAAATAAAGAGCATTGAACTGGCAATTTTCGGGACTTCGAGAAGGAGCCCTTTTGATTCGTCATAACGCCATTATACGTGTTTCTTTCTCAATAATAGCAGCCTAGTAAGAGGCAAACAGCCTAGTTAAGGCTTAAGCAGAACAAAAGAAACATAATAAGGGAATACCTGTCTAGCATTGGAAACCGAACGCCCTGAAAGCAAACAGTCCAAACCTGACAAACATAAGGAGGAAACATAAAAGTGACCTCAACAACGGCCACGGCTGTGAGAGAATGTAAAAAGAAAAAAATCCGAAGACAACTTTGAGGCAAACAATGCTGCCAATGTGCCAGTGTGTGTGTTCATGCAGAAAACATGCCTTAGAAATAGTTTTAGACGGGTGCTTCTGTTTCGCCTGTTTTACTGTGCTCTTAAGTCTTGTTTGTGCCCAAGATGTTTTTGTTATGCTACTGAGGTTCCAAAAAATAATTGTAATGATAGGTACAGGCGGAAAGCCGAAAGGATGAGGCCGCCTTTTTATCTGCGCTGTTCGCACAGAGCAGGTAACCTCGCCTCCTACTGACAAGGTGTACGCGAGAAGTGAATAACATTTATTAAAGCTTGCTACCGGGCCGGTTTGATATATCGGAAGGGTAGAAAACAGCCCAAAAACAACATTAGTGAGAAGAAGTCGCAAGGACGCGGGCTGTCCGCGTCAGTATGTTGGGAGGAATACGTGACAACTCGGTGGCATGAAGTGTCTTGAATCCACGAATGATTATCAGGGTATTAAGAAACTGAGCAGCCCTTATACCGCACTGGAAGCGATGCATAACGCGCTGTGTCAGTTTCAGGTGCTTAGCGGCAGCCCTTGGTATCTGCAACATTTGTGGGCGGCTGTGTTTCTTGAATTCTATGGCGCTAACCACGACCTCGAAATGTATCCAAGGCTGCATCTGAGCTATATAGCTCAGATGCAGCCTCTGGACGGTAGGGAATATTCCCTACCATCCAGAGCTACTCTGTGTTCTAGATGCCCATTTGACAGCTTCCGGCGTTTTATGCTCATCTTCGCTAGCGCATGGGCCGTTAGGCTGGTAGATGATAGCGTTTCAATACCATTCTTTATTTTTTTCATTTTGATGGGGGTTTAATATTTTCAATGGCAGCGAGATACTAAATGTAGAAATGTGAAAGAAATCATTTTCACCCTCCGCTTTATATTCATTATCGAGCATTATAACTGCATAAACGGTTGCAGGAATGCAGCCTAAAGCTCCTCAATAAACTAAAAGTAGCGCCATCTCCTCTATCCTCTTCCGGCAGCGCCGCTCCTCCTCTCGCATTTCGACCGTGGCTCCATTTACGGGGTGCGCGACAAGCGCGCGCTCTCCGGAGCAGGCGCCGGTCACGGCCGTCTCGATCAGCGCGCGCGGTGGGCGCGCACGCCGATCGAGGCGGCCGTGCGCCGGTAAAGGCGCTGGCGCCGGGTCTCACCAGAGCATTACAGCTTGCATTTTGTCGCAATGTGTTCAGGTTAAAATATTGCTCACTGCTGAAACATAATTACCGAATGTTGACAGGGATTTCCCGCCAAAATAGTTTCAGCTGTGAGTGTCTTACACCAAGTGTACGCGATTTCGGCGTTGGTTCAACTCGCCGTAATCTCAGTGTGTCCGTAGTTCGTTACCCTTGGCCAAACTCAGCGGCATGCTTAAAAAAATTTGTAACTAGGTGGCGGACAGGAACAATTTAGCAACAGTATGTGTATGGTTTCTTTGCAGCGTTGACTGGTTTGCGAGCTGCCGGTAAACTTGAGAAGTGTGGCAGCAATCGCCTTCCATGTATTTTCAACTTCAGCTGCAGATCAGAATTAACTAGGCGGCGGAAGCTGCAGTATGTGTGGTGTCTTTGCACCTTTGACTGACTTGTGAGCTACCGGTAAACTTGGGGAGGGCGGTAGCAGTTATTTTTTTTTTTTAATATTTTGCGCTGAGACGGCGCCGTTTTCAGCTGTCATGGTGTGTCATCATACGTACACGATTTCGGCGTCGGTTTAACTCGCCTTCACCTCATTGAGTCCATCAGCCGTTGATAAAAGCGCGTAACATGCTTGAAAAAACTTTAACTAGGTGGCGCAAGCTGCAGTCATGTGTGGTTTCTTTGCAGGTTGGACTGAATTGTAAGCTACCGTTAAACTTGAGAAGCGTGGTAGCAGTTTTTTTGTTTTAATATTTTCCGCTGAAACGGTTCTGCTTCCAACTGTCAGTTTGTGACACCATTCGTACGCAATGTCTGCGTTGGTTGAACTCGCCTTCACCTCCGTGCTTCTGTCAGCCGCCGACCAAAGTGCGCAACATGCTTGAAAAAAAAAGATTAACTAGCTGGCAGAGGATAACAATTTAGCAGCAGTCCGCGTGGCAGCAAAACACACAGCGATATGTGCCGCCCGCGCCGCCCGTACCGCTGGAAAGGAGGAAGCTGCACGCCCAGCAAAAAAAAAAAAAAAAGAAAAAAGCGCGCGCGAGCACGTGACGGCGCTCGGCCAATGAGAGGGTCGAACGACGAAGGAGAGCGCCGGAGAGGAGGCGGGCGGCAAACTTCACATGTTGGCGCTACTTTTAGTTTATTGAGGTGCTTTAATGCAGCCTCTTAATAATGCTAAATTTATTCAAATATCCGTTTGCTTCTAAATCTGTTAGTTTAGATGGGGTTTCACCGATATTTATAATTTAGGCACGATGTTTACACAGGCACTTCCCCAACGAACTTATCTTTACCATAAACCAGGGTAAAATGCCTTACAACAGTGTCGTCATGGTCCTCCAACTGTAGCAATACTAGAAACATCCTCTCCATAGCTCCTACGTGCAGTCCTTTGCTATCGAACCCCAGGAATATTATTTAAAGGATTTTTCACCAATATACAATTATGCGCCAAACATTACAATGACGCCAGAATATGCCAGTTTAATACTTACGCAAAGCATGAAACAATGTGTTTGCATGTCATTGTTTCTTAAGTTATTGGTTCGCAACGCCGCTTCAGTGCGACATTGGTCTGTAGAGAGTCAAAAATACTAATAAAAAATGAACTCGATCGCCAGCGAATTTATAACTGCACAAAGCGCTTCTGGACGTTTTGGGAATAGACGAGACCCACATATATATTTAAAGCGCTATCTGGGAAGAAATTCAGTTCAGTTCAGTCGTTCAGTCGTGTCCGACTCTTCGTGACCCTATGGACCATGTCACGCCACGCTTTGCGGTCTCTCACTATCTTCCTAACATCACATAACTTCATCTGCAGTGCCTCGAGGATGCCATCTTACCATCGCGTTCGCTGCCTACCCCTTCTCCAGCGACCGTCAACCTTTCCCAACATCAAATCTTTCTCCAGCGACTCCTCTCTTCTCATCAGATGACCAAAGTAGCTGAGCTTTAACTTTAGAATTTGACCCTCCAATCAGCAGTCAGGGTTTATGGTTGACAATATCGACTGATTTGATCTTCTGGCAGTCCAAGGAACTCTCAAGAGTCTTCGCCAGGGAAGAAATTACCCACGTGTATAAAATTAGAGACTTGCGAATTCTACTGTTCTTAAACCGACTCAAGACCAATAGCCTTGCTTTACTAACACAGCCAACATGAACAATGCGGGTAGAAATGTAATCGAAGACGAATCGAATAGTGAGAAATTGGAATCTAATACGAATTTTATATTTTTATGAATAATCGTTCCTTAAGGAAACATTTGTACAAAACAAGCAACTGGGATTAATATTGATGCTCGTGTATTCTAATCACGCTCGACGGTAATATTTATTATGAATTACAGAATACTGCAGTGAAATATGTAACGAAAAGGAAACAAACTGCGCAGCACTTACCTCCACGGGGGTTTACAAGAAACCATTGTTTTATCCTTATTAGCGTCTCTTTATGCAAGAGAAAAGTTGTCTTTTTTACCATAATTAACGGACTGAATTATTATGACATATCAATGCATAAGACGCGTGAAAGCTACTTATGAGTGACCTTTTTAGATAGGGCATAAGGTAATGCCTGCTGCACCAACCTTAGCACTATCGTGTCGTACTATCCCAAAACCCATGTATAGCCATTAAGAGCACTGCACGAACTTCTGATCTAACGTATACCAATCGCCGTAGCATTGTAAGCAGCTTTGGTGCGGCCCAAACTGTCAGTACATTCGTTGAAGAAAAATTTTGCGGGTGTATTCAAAGTTAGCGCACATTATTAGTAAATAGTAAATAACGTTTTCGAAATTTGCATATCAGCATCGAACAATTTTTAAAATGCCCTGTCTAGTTTTTACCACAAATGAAGCGCAAAGTCATTTGAATGCCTAGTCAGAATTTGCGAATATTTTCGTATTCCTAGAAAAAAATCATTACCGATACACATAAAATTACGTCAGCGTCTTTCCATTTTTGCGCCTACATTGTCCTTACCCATTTTCATCTCTTGACTGCAACTTTTCTCCTTCAATATGTGTCTAAATATTTAAAGAAGATCGGATTACAACGCCTCTTTGTGTGTTGCCCCACATCACTGAATTCGTCGAAAAAATCCGTGCCCGAACCAGCACGGATTTCAAGATACCACCGGATATATTTCCGCGACGTGACACCTCACAAAAGTAATGCAGAATGTCTTCACAACACACTCTCGCCTGTAGTTATCAGTCAGTTATTTATTAAATTGTATTCATACAAAGAAGCTGGTTGACCGAGCTTTATGCCTAAAATTAAAATTCTAGATCGCCATTAGGTACTAAGAGAGTAAATAAAAGCGGTCTTTCGGGTGGGGATTTACTTAGACAGGCGAATAAGTCTATAGGAGCATTTTGACAATAATTATAATCACCAAGAAAGAGTAAACTGTCATATCCAAGTCATAGTTCAATCAGGCGCTTCGAAAATAGATAGGACACTGAATAAAAAGGGGCGCAATACTCAATTCAGCACACCTGTTGCTAGACATAGTGCTTGTAAATGTATAGCATTCAAAAAAGTAAATTGTCTTAATGGAGCAGTCGCACGATCAGTAAGTGCTTAATAACTCTTCAGACCACTAATTATGAAGGCAACTGAAATGGCTGCTTTCCTAATAGACCTCTCACTCTGAGGAACATGCATTGGAACAGCTATAGAGCGGCATTCCAGTATACGTGCTCTGATGCTTATCCACAGGTGCAAACATTGTTTGCTGGGATCTGGGGTAGCAAGCCTTGCAAGCAATGATCGGATCGGTTATGAGATGATTACACTACACCTCGCTTGCTCCGTTGATTTATTACTCCGGAATAACCCTTAAAGCCTTGCTTTGGTACTTTTTTTTATACCAGTGTGAAAACGTTCTGGTCATAAATACCACAAACATCAACAACAATGAAAAAATAATGTACGGCGAGGCACACACAATCATTGCAGCACAGTGCACCAGACTAGCAGAGAGAAAGCTATCGCTTCATTGTTTACCGTACTGAAAAGTATAAATTAAATTACGTTTTTATGTTCCATAAAACACTGTGCGGAATATGTTCTTTATTTCTATCAATTCTAAGCATATCTTACTGACATGCATGTATAAAGACTTCAGGAAAGGCTTCGAATATAGTTTGCACGCAAGCAAACCTCACAGCACTCGCAAAGCCAGGAATAAGAGAAAATGCACAAAAGGAATCCCCTTTTGTTGTATTTATTTCACTCATGTGCTGAGCACTGCGCTCGTGAATGCAGATGAATTTACGAATCAATAAATGTTGAATAAACCGACCTTCACCTCGATTGAAAAGGATTTGAGGCCAATGGGTGCCTTAAACCAGAAATAATTCCACATCGTTCAAAGGGCAAGACAATAATAACACCGACCATCATCGTATACAGTAAGTAGCCTATGGAGCTTGTCGAGTGTATGAAAACGTTCAAGGTAACGTTCTTCAGAAATTTACTTGGATTGCTCACGCATCATTCAATAGCCCCAAGGTCGCCTAAACTCTTTGTATGCTTACAAGATTCAAGCAATGTCTTCCACAATGGTAAAATATCGCGATGGTAAGGCATCATTATTTTCTCAGTTTCACCATTGCATCGCTGTTTGGCGTACATCAGGTGCAACAATCATCGTATAAGTTGAATTTGGTTCAGAACAAGGCAGTGTGATGCACTGAAAATGTGCCATTCACTTCGCCTTGCAAAAAGGTTTTCATGAGCTTTGAAAGTCTTCTATATCCGCGTTATATACTTGCAGAGTTTTAATATGTGTAAATCTCACTTAAACACTCATGAAACTCATCGTTTTGCTTCCATAACGTGAAGCAAACACAAGTCGGTTTGATACGGGGCACATATATTTGGTTGAAATTGTTGTCAAGACCATATTATACGAGCCACTCCCAGTGCTACAACTTTCCATTTCTATTAAAAAGGCTATATCATATTAATTGTTGATATAACCTGAGCATCAAAACTCGTAATTTGGGATTATTGTCGAGAGAGGTGGGTTTTGGAAAGCACGAGGGTCCATTTTTTGTGTCGTTTGCTGTAATAGCGTCATTATGGGGTGTCAATAAGTCACTTCGCTAGTTGCATTACATAATAATTTGCCATTCCTTTGTGGTGTGCATAAACGGCGCATGAGTATTTCATTTAAATGCATTTTTAACAAGACTCTTGCTTTTCGTTTATGGGTTGGCAGCAAAAAAAACAAGATAAGATGCTTTGTTTGAAATGCAGTCACATGTAGAACCTCTATTTTACATTGCAATCTAAGTAATGCTGTGCGACCATTGCCTTCCTACAGAGCCGTCGTTTAGCAAAAGAAGCAGGGGTCTTTTCTTCAAGCTATTGCAAAAGTCCAAAAATCATATAAAAAAGATTCACAGGTTGTTGAAATTACTCCGGAGACCTCCACTACGGCTCCTCTTTCTCTCTGTCCACCTTCAATCCCACCTTTCTCCCGTTCCTTACGGCGAGGTTTAGGTGCTTTCAGAAAACAGTGTCACAGATACTGCGCCTTTCTGTCCGTAGATTAGATTTTATAGATCGTAGAAGGCAGATTGGATGTCGAGGCCTGTATTATTGTTTGTTAAAGCATTTGATCTCGTTTTATGACAGAAATCACCAAAATGTCAGACGACTGACGTAGGTTTCAAAACTTACACTTTCAGATGCGCTGAAAATGAAAGCAAAAAAATGCAAACTACATTGATGACCCGGTCAGTTTCGTTATGTTGCGGAATAGAGCGTGTTCGTAAAATCACCGTGGCAGCGAAGGTTTAACTACCACTAGGACTCAGTGGTTAAGGTGCCTGGCTACAGAACTCTAATAAAGGGGCTTGGACCCGACAGCGGCGGCAGCGGTGCGCTGGAGGCGGAACGCAGAGGTGTCCTTGTGATGATATTTCAGTGCAAACTAAGGTTTCCTGGGGTGTTGAAATTATACCGGGGTCCTTCACTATGCCACCTGTTTTTCTATTCTTCCACCGTTTCCACTTCCCTTACCGCTTAGTTCAGGCGTCCATCAAGTGTGATGGACGCTGCGCCTTTACTATAAAACAATTTCCACATGCCAATAACAATTTCATACGTGATGGTCTTGCTGCCACGCTATTCTACAGGACATCATTAGGTAATTTAGCCGCATTTGAAAGCACTGGATGAAATAGAAAAACACTTCAACCGAATTTATTAACTAGTTTGTGGAGAAGCCATTCAATGTCTAAAGAAATGGTTGAAATAGGTTGCAGCAACATAATGAAAACTCACCACACAATGTTATCGCCTTTTAGTTTGGACATGTATTTGACCTGTGACTAAAGCGTAATAGCTGAAGTGATTCTAAAGGACAGGTACTGCCTACCTGGACTTTTCGAATCTGCCTCATACCCGCGATATCATATATGCGCGAGAAATGATGGCAATGAAAAACCAGCTTCTAAACTGAAAATGTGTGTGATGTGTGTGATATACTAGTTGAATTTATTCATGAAAACTAGCAAAGTTGGTACCCGGCCATGGTAGCTCATCGTTTAGGGAACTGGACTGCTGAATCCACGATACTCCGGTTTCTTTTCGAACAGCAGTGGCTGCTTTTCGCTGGAAGTGGAAAGTAAGGCACCCGAGTTCTGTGCTATGTCACAGCATGCTAAAAAACCGCAGATGTGCTTAAGTTCCGAGGTCCTCCATTATAGCGTCCGTCAAGGTTTTTGTCACCTAGAGATGTTAAACCCCGTGAATTACTAATGTTATTGGCAACAGGGTACCAATTTAATTATTACGATAGCAGTTCTGCCTCATACTTCATGTGGCCAGAAAGTGTGATAAGAAACGTCCTTAGCAACTGTCAATCAACCAGAAATCGGCAATAATGAAATCAATCACACATAATTATTCATGATAATAAGATTTGATTAGTCGTCGAAGTCGATCTTGGTCAGTCGTATTTATAAATTGTATGAGACTATGAGTAAACATGAATTTGAATATAACTGTATAGGTATGACTGTACTATGATTGTAACTTGTCAAGGCTGTGATAAATTATGCCTATCACTGCACCATGGCTATGATGAGTTATTAGTGAGTGACCATACCATGACTGTGACAAACACTAACTATGACTTATCATGACTATGGCTAAATATGCATATATATAGTAAAATTACTGGTTAGTTCTATAAATAGTTATAGTAATAGGTATAATGTCTGACATCACAACAACTAAATTTAGATGACAACATACATGGGCAGATATGGCTGAACATGTAAGGCATTGCCAATTTAACACTGGTGGCACCACTGCATGAGAAGGAGAGCGATGCTATCGCATTTACGCCTGTAAGGAGGCTTAAGTGCCCCCGCAGGATTACTTTGGAAGGACAATGAGGACAAAAAGAAGTTCGGCTATAGCTTTAGTATTCCGCGTTAGACAACTGTGCCACAAAAATGAAGCCCATCTTTCAAAGACATTGTTTTGCTTTATGAAGCTGGTCATGGCCGTCACTCCCACCCGTGTAAAGGCGTCTCAGCGGCAGAAGAGCAGCTCCTGTTCCACCTTTATACTGATACTTCTCTCTGTCCGACAGCTCTTTAACATTTGTACTCTTCTTTGGTAACTGTCTGTACTGTGCGGAGAAGTCCTCGGACGTACACCGCATGGTATGACTCCCCCCATCACGCCCTGCTACCCCTCTCATACCAATCCCACCGTACTGGACTGCCAGGCGACCCTGCTCGGCTGTTGACCAAAAGGCCCAAAAAGTATTGGTAAAGTGCGACGGCCCACTAGGGTTCCGTACTAGGGACCTTCTAGTGCTCGTGAAAGCCGGCCCCCTAAGGGTTGCTCTCATCATGACTTCCTGTGCATACTCTACTGGAGCCAATATATGTCTATCACCACACCATCCGTCTGAAAAGAAGACAAAGGCGGAGGCTGATAAACTTTTATTGTGGATAAGTGTCATGGATTGGGGGAAGTCAGCTAGCGTGCGGCAGGCCGTGGAGTCCTTTAGCAACGCCAGCTTATTAGATGGCATAAAACTTAAATTATCCCAAGCTTCATTACAGGGATGAAGCAAGAATTCTGAGTGAGACTTATGGGTTTTGCATGCCCAGATCAAATGGCCGAAGTTGTCTCTCGCCATAGGAGGGGCAGAAGGGATTCATATCTTTATTTATGAATTCTGAATTGGAGAGGGTCCAAATCTGTAGGTGCCTCCAAAGGATTCTCTAGTGTCTGGTAAGTGTTTTATGGAGTGGTGCAAGTGTTCTTTTTATTTCTTTCTAATGGGAAAAATACTCATGCCAGCGGCATCTGCTGATTAAATAAATGCCCAAGTTAGTTGAATATCTCAGCCTGACTTTCTGCATGTGATACTAATATATCGTGCATCTCTTCATGATTAGATTAAAAATACTGATGAATAGTTATTCTGCAGGCTTCAAGAGCCTTATTATTATTCTCTAAAACCGCGCCCATTAGTGTTTGTGGACGTCCTAATTACTCTTCCTACCACAGGGCAAACTGTAGGAGCAAACTTATGGTTATCATTAAACATTTAAATGATTTCTACCAATGCGTTCGTCAAGATATAACGTTGCGGACAGTCCTTAATAGTGTTTAAAATCTCCCCAATTGGTTTATGTAGTACATTTATTTGCTAGTCGGGAGCGCAGGAGAAATATAGGGAGCAAAATGTTTGATTATAATCTCAAAACTACATTACAACGATCCAAATATACCTCACGTTCATCTTCAAGAGCGCTGTCCGTTCTTTTTCGCTCGTTTTTGCCACTATACTAAATGCAGACACTGGAAGATTTTAAAATAAAATTTTCGTTACGCATGTAAGTTTAGACTAATCACTTAAAAATATACGCAAGGGCATTCACCAATACTCCACAGTTTCTCCTCTTTGAAAAGTGTCCCTATCAGAGACTTGCACTGCACTGATGGGAGCAAAGCCAGCTTCCTGTGCTTCAATTTTCGGAAACCATGGACAGAACTTTTCTGAACCAGTCGATGTACCTTAGGCTAGTAAGAGGCAGCGAAGACAGCCGTCAACATAAAGCCACCGGTAAGCTTCGTACTCAACAACAGCGACCGCATTTCAATGTAGGCGAAAAACAAGGTGTGCTGTGCCATATGAGTGCACGTTAAAGACTAGGTGGCGGAAATACCTCTGTAGCACTTCACTGCCGCATTTCTTTCTCTCTTCTTTTAACTCCGATCTGGCTCCCTTTCTTTACGTTGATGCATCCACCGTAAAGTGTCAGATGTATTGAGCATTTCCTTTCCTGTAAAAATATTTATAATTTATAACATACTGGGCCTCTCCTTTCCTATAATACATGGATTGGAAAATATTTTTTTTTTCGTCATAATGGAGATGCAGATGGCCCGCGCTAGATGGCCTCAAGCCCATGGCTGGCGGCGATCTTAGAGGCCCACTAGCTGGCAAGGGCTTGAAAGCCCCGGTTCGAGCTCACCAAAATGGCCTTCCATAGCTCAAGAGAAGGAATTTGTACTAGGTACTCCGATGGAGGCTCTTCTTTACATTGCCGTAGTACGTGATCATACGTGGCTGTTTCGCCACAGAACATGCACGCGAGGTTAGTCATCCGTGTACAGTTTTGCTAAGAGGCAGGGATTGAGAAAAGGTCTCGTGTGGAGTCTCCTCCAAGTGGTCTCTTGTACTTATTCCAGCGTTTTGTCAGGTGGAGCTTTGTGTCTTTCCAACCTTTAATTACCTGTAATACTGTGGAAAGATGCCAACACTTTGTAGTAATCCAAGGATACGAACAACCCACCGACTCGGTTCACCAATCCTCGACGCATGTTGTGGGCCGCCTCATTTCACGGATCCCCCGAGTGAGCCGGCATTCATATCACTTCAATACGTTTGTATGGTTGCCTGGTCAGTTTCACTATCTGCTGCGTCGCAGTTTAGATTAGGTCCCCCGCAAAGCTACGAACGATCAATTTAGAATCAGAGAAGATTGTATCCGCGTCGGTGCAAGCTATGGCTAATGCCCCAGCTGCCACCTTTTCTGTTTCCAACGGTTTTGTCACTAGCGACCGTGATGTCCTCAGCTGGCCGAGCACGCCAACCACCGCCAGTGCGAACGCGCTTGACGTGTATTCTACCACGTCAACATGAACGCTGTTTCGCTCGTTGCGTATTTTTTGTGCAGACCTAATGCTTAACTTTCTTCCTTCTTTCGTAGTGGGAAGGGTGGACATGCTTTGGTAGTGGTTTGATCCTCAGTCGCTTCCTAAGGAGTTTATTTAGCTGCGTTTTCGTATCCCCGGGTGGAAGTTTCATGCCTATAAATAGGCGCTTTAATATCACTCTGCCTGCTTGGTGCTCTTAAGCCGTCGTTTTAGCATTGTGAAGAGAGCCCCTTCGAGCTCCTCTAGTGTGTTATGTATTCCCAATAGCGTGAGTCTTTCTGTCTATGTGTAGTTCGGCAGCCCGAAGGCAGCTTTGTATGCTTGCCTAATTATTGCTTGGCTTTGCCTTTCTCCGCGGCATCTAGCTTTAGGTATACCAGTGCATACACCATATTGCCAGGACAATTGCCTGCACTATCCTACAGAGGTTTTTTTCTTTAACTCCTCTCCTACGGTTCGCGGTTCTTATTCACCCAAGTTACATATTACCTGATATTTCAGGTTTTGCAGGGTTTTTTTGTTTTTGCCGTTGGCTTGTAGACACAGCCCCAAGATCCTTATTGACTACATCTTCTTGATGGGAGGCCCCCCACGCACACGTTAGGCGGGCTTGGGGCGCTTGGCTCCTGGAGCCGGGACCGCTTGGTCTGGGCCTGATGACCGGTAGCTCTGATTTTTTATGTGAGTATGTTAGGCCTAAATGACCCGCGAGCCCTGCGATGGTGTCTACCGCGCGTTGTAATGTTTACTCTATCTGACCGTCATTGCCGTTGGTGGTCGAAAGTGTGATGTCATCTGCGTAGAATGTATATATCAACCCAGCAATGACTTCCAGTCTGGGAGGAAAGTTTATTATTGAAATACTGAAGGGAAATGATCGCAGTAGCGATCCCTGCGGTGTCTCTCTGCTCCTAGCCGAAAAAGCAATGACACTATTTTGCCTATCTTAATTATCGCGGACCTATGGCTGTGAAATGAGCGAATGTATTGGGTGCATTTTTTTCACCCGGGCTAATGAATGAGAGGTTATCGAGAACAGCTTCGTATACCACGTTAATGAAGGTCTTGCTGAGGTCTAGTCCTTGCACTGCTTTGATGACCATACCCTTTCCACTGTCTACGACGTCTGATTTTATTTGAGCTAAAGCACGGCATCCTGCATGGATATATTAGCTCTGAAACCTAGGATAGTTGTCGAAAGATCTCTTTGTCCTGTGCGTACTTCTGCAGGCTGTTTAGGACCGCATGCTCCATGCGCTTCCCTATGCAGATGAGCAAGATTGGGCAAATATTTTCTTTGTCTAGTTTCTTGCCTAGCTTGGAATAAAATTCCTCTTCGCATGTCTTCAGGCTTGGGGATTTGGCCCTCGTTCTAGTACTTCTTCATGAGCCCCGTGTTTGCCTCTACTGATTTTGCGTCTAAGCCCTTATTATTTTCTTTGTGACCTCGTCCGGGCTTACCGCGAACGTGGTGCGGAGCTGTCCCATAGCGGAGCGAACCTCTGACTCCATGATTTCTGAATCTAGCTCTGGATCTGGGAGTCCTCGGTAATCTGGCACTTGATTCCAAGAGGCCTTGCTGAGATATATGAATTCTATAGTTCCAGCAAGAAGTCCTTTGTGGTGCACTATTATTTGTGGATAATTCTATCGAGCTGACTTTTTTGCGTCGATTTTGCCTATGTAAGGTATAGTAGGTGTGTGAGCATTTGCCACGTTTTTTACACCCTTGTTGCCCATTCATGCGGTCGCTTATCTGACCCCACTGCTTTTCTTGAAGCTCTGTTGTGTAGGCTTCTGTCTTTCTAGTTTCGCTATACGCTCCCTAACAATCTTAGGTGTTTATGCTTCTTCAGTCTCGTTTTCAGTTAAGGTGGACTTCCCACATTAACCACGAGTCGTTTCCTATAAAACTACCAAGCTAGAGAAAACGGCTGAAATAAGTTTGCGAGGTGGACAGTCAAAATGCATACGCAAGAAAACATCACAATGACTACGAGAGAAAAAAGGGAATTAATCATAATATTCTATCACGATAAGAGTTTATGATGCAGTGTACGAAGTGCTTGTCGCAGCGTAATATTACGCTATGTATTCCAAGGAAAATAAAACGTAGCTAGGGGTAACAAACGATGTTACGTGTTCAGTTAAGAATGGACCGGCATATGGGGTGCAAGGCAGTTTAAATTTCGAACCTTTGGTAGGGCCTTTTTTATTGTGGACGTAGTTAGGGGCGTATAATGACTTCGATAGGGATAACAGACCTAAACTGTGAACCTGTGGGGCTAAGGCACCTTGACTAGGGCAACCATAAAGACGTCACGCTGACTGCTGTTTAGAGGCTCTGCAAGCAGCTATGGTTGCGTCAACTCTAGTACACTGGTGTCCTTTTCGCGCCTACAGATTCTAAAGCCAAAATGTTCAATTCAAAACGCTAAGCGCGATGTACTGTACTTACAGCGACAGCCTTGCTCCAGCAAGTGCACCTTTTCCACCGTCATCTTTGTTTTCTACCCAACGATTTGTGGCCAATAGCTGAAGCACGCACGCAATGCACAATTAATCCCCTAAGAACGTCGGCTGCACTCCTTCTTTTAACTTTCTATCTCCTGCATCCCATTCCCCCTTTCTCAGCTTATGCCTTGTGGCAAACTCTTCGAAAAAAAAAGAAACAAAAAGAACGTCGGCTCTACTCAACTCTCCTCAACTAAACAAACCAATAAACCTTATGGTGTAAACAAAATAACTGTGGGCGCTTAAGGCTGTTTACATGTGCTGTGAAGACGAAAACTTGAAGTGTCATAGTTTTGTTTATTTCATTTATTCTTTTCGCGCTTAACTACACTTGACATATTTGTTTGCTTTTTTAATATTGTTTTTTTATGTCTTATATTCTCCTTAGTGTTTCAATGACTACCTGATCCATGCCGTACCCACGCCGTACTTGACCCATGCCATGGTTGTTCCAATACCATACTAGCGCACATTGAGTGGCCGCTTCCGTAACGTGTTTGCATTGCCAGCCATGAGTAATTCGCATCCTGCATGCAGAACTAATATAATTTTTTTCGTGCAATCCATTACGCTGTAAAATTAGATGAAATCACTATAGACGCTAAATGTTTAACGGCCAACAGGCCGCTCAAGCGAGTTACCATTGGCGCAGGCATTTAATGGGAGAATAAAGAAACACATACAGATGCATTGAATAAAAGATGATGTTGTAAACGTTGGCCTCATATATGAGCAGATCATCCTACATGCCAGGCGTCCATCACGAATGCCTCGCTAGCTAGCCTTCCTTTTGAACATCTTCAAAGAGGTACAATGGAATAATTCGCAGTTGGAACGCAATAAAAATCAACTGGTACCAACTGGGAATTGTAACATAAATCACCGCGCGACTCCGAAAATGGCATGGCTATACTTTGTGAGACAACTTCGTAAGGCTAAACAAGGTTTGTGAGAAACATCGTAATGAAACAGTCTAAACTAAACGGACTGAGATTTTGTAGAATTATAGCTGTTTTCTATAAATATGGCAACTCCGATTGTAAGGCAACAGCAGCCGCTTAAGCAAGGCAATGGCATGACCGACATTCTTCACCGTGGGGCCACTGAAAGTTAAACTTCCAGTTTAAGGGTCCTCCATTTGTAACTATCTGGGCTCATTACCATGCACAGACCGCGGGAACTGCGCTTTAGTTCGCTCCAATAAAACTTCTTCGAGACTAACCCGGTGGTCATCGGGTCAGGGGCCTAAATTTAAAGCCAAGGAATACAAACCGGAATAAAAAAAGAAGCAACATGCCAGAGATAACAGTAGGGATTTTAAGTATGAATTAGTATGAGCGCATTGGCAATTAACGACAAAGTGTTAGTCGAAGAATCTTGTTCAACGCCCAGAGCACAGACGGCAAGCCTTAATATCTACCTCTGCTATTTCACACAGCTTCGACTTCGATCAGGGCGAAGTGTTATTAGCGGATGCGCCATGACTGCCTAAGAGAATGCGGCCAAGTTTAAAAAATGTGTTACGCATGTGCAAGTGTCCGCGTCCTCTTATTAAAGGAGTCACTTGTGATCGAATGAAGCTGATGACGAAGGTGACTCGCAGCGCGGGAAAGATACTGTTTAAAGGCAGATTGAGAAAGATGAGGTTGTCTTGAATCGATAAAATGCCAGCTTATCAAAACATAACGACCAATCTTACTAGATTGAAATTCCTTATATCGCAGAAAAGACAGCAAAAGGAAAAGCAGGTATCATCACCCCAATGAATTCACGCAATCACCTGTGCTAACAGTAATTACGGATCCCAGAAGCTGTCTGAGTTCTTTACCTGAGTTATAACTTTTGTTTCGAAATTGTACGCACACTTCTATCACGCAAGTAAAAAGGCGAAAGGCGAACCTAAATATTTCAATGCAAAACAAAAAAAAAAAGAAGCTTGGCGGGGCCACAGAAGAGCAGTTTTCGTATGTTTCTTTTTTGGCTGTTAGCAATCACACCAATGCACTTTCTCAGACAGCGTTGTTTAGTTTTTTAATTGCATCGATTTGCAAGCGCGAAACACCAGTCTAGGTCTATGTTCTCTTCGGATGAAGTTCGTGACTTGGCAAGAAATTGTCTATTGCAAAATATGTTAAAAATGTACACAAAATGTATATATCGGTTTACTGGGCAAAGCAAAACTACACGAAACCGTGGGTGGTTCTCATAGAGGCTAACTCTGCATTACTCGCCAGCCTTGGTCGCTTGAAGAGATGAAGAAAGCTCGAGATATTGTTATAACATTTAAAACGATCCGGACAGTTAAAAACTTAGCTGTGATTGAGTTTGTTGTTGAACCTGGAGTTACGCGAGAGCGATCTTCATCGCTACGCTAAGGTTCGGCTTGAAAGTAAAGACATAGCTTTTGCACATAGTAGTTTACTCTAAGGTTTCACCTTTATTTATGCAATAGGGGAGTCACTTCACGTATGGGCACCCCTTGCCTCTCGTCGTTGACCATTCCCCTTCGGGTGTAGAAGACTTCCAGTGGTATGACATCGGCTCTAGGCAGAACTCCGGGGCACACCGCCGTCACAACGTTCGAACGAATCTTTTGTACTTGCAACTCGCTGTTGTCGTTTGCCTCAACCAACTATCGAGTTATCTTCTTCGAACAGGCACGTGCTCTTCAGGCTGGCACGGAGAGGCACGGTAAAATGGCGAGACAGGTCAATGAAGCTCTCGCTACACAAATGAAAAACTGAACGCTTCTGACCTTCAGATTCCTGAGTGCTAACCGCTGTGCCAGTAGTCCTATTGCTGTAATATTGTTACGTGGAAGATTTACAGTCGGAAAGCTGTCCGCACAACTAACAATGATGAGGGCACCGATTTCACACTCAGCGTCGTTGTCTTCTCGGAGTCTGTCTCACTTCTTCGTCCTCATCACGAACAGCGAATACAGCTAAGTAACAGCACGCCCCCCCCCCCCCCCCCCCCCCGCGGGAAAAGCACAGTCCCGGTGCGGTCTACGTTAGCGAAAAAAATGTTGATAATTTGATAATAGGGCTTCAGACGGGACACATGCACTATATCGGAGGTTGGCGCTATGGACGGGGACTTCGGAAACACAGATAAACTTCGTAGGTGATGTCGACCACCGGGCGCAAAACACGGTAAGGACCTGTGAGCCGAGGCAAAAGTTTTCACACAAGCGCACTCGACGGCACGGAAGCCACAGCAAGACGAGAGATCGAGGAGTGTAGTGGACATCACGGTGGCGACTGTCGTACCACAACTTTTGGGACTCTTGGGATGCAGAGAGCCTGGCATGAGCTATCCGGCGGGCATCATGAGCGCGGGCGACAGAATCACTGGCGTAAGTACTGGTGGTATCTGTCGCGGGTAGGGAAGTGTCGAAGGGCAGTAATGGGTATAGGCCAAATAATAAATAAAATGGGGAGTATCCAGCAGTAGAATGGACATATGAATTGTAGGCAAATGTCACAAAGGGGAGATGAACGTCCCAATCTCGATGGTCGTCAGACACATACATGGCCAAAATGTCTGTGAGGGCACGGTTTAGAAGTGCTGTGAGGCCGTTGGTCTGGGGGTGACAGACGGCGGTGAATTTGTGGCGGACGGAGCACGAACTGAGAATTTCGTCAGCCACTCGCGGCAGGAAACAGCGGCCACGGAAAGTTAGTAGTTCACGAGGAGCACCATGATGAAGAATCACGTTTTCTAGAAGGAAGTCAGCGACGTCTGTGGCGCAGGTGGTCGGGATGGCTCGGGTAATAACGTACCGAGTAGTGTAATCGGTGGCGACAGCGATCCATTTGTTCCCCGAGATGGAAAATGGAAACTGAAAGAGCGGTAGAGTCCCGGTCAGTAGAAACGTCGGCGCAGGCTTTCGTATGTGCGAGAGACACCCAGGTGGCCAGCCGTGGGAGCATCATGGAACTGTTCAAGGATGGTGGAACGCAGGTGTGTGGGAACGACGAGCAAAATGTCTGTGCCATCTGGTCGCATGCTACGTCGGTATAGGGTGTTCTCGTGGAACACAAATAAGGCGAGAGATGGATCAGGGCGGTCGGAGGTAAGACGGAGGATAATGTAATGCACGAAGGGTCTAAGTGCTGTTCGTTGGAAATGTTAGAAAAGGCCGAGACAGACAAGACACATTCGTTATCGTCAGAGTCGGTAGGACTAGGGGCGTCCACGGGATGACGTGACAAACAGTCTACTACTTGGTGAAGCCGGCCGGACTTGTAGACGACAGAAAAGGTATATTCTTGTAATCGTAGCGCCCAACGCCCCAAACGGCCAGTAGGATCTTTGAGAGGGGAAAGCCAGCACAAGACATGGTGGTCTGTTATCACGGTAAAAGGGCGGCCAAACAAATTAGGGCGGGATATTGTAATAGCCCAGACAAGCGCCAGGCACTCTCGCTCTCTGATAGAATAATTTTGTTCGGGTGTTCAGAGGAGGCGGCTGGCATACGCAATCACCCTTGTACGGCCGTGTTGTCGCTGAGCGAGTATAGCTCCTATGCCATGGCCACTCGCGTCGGTGCGGAGTTCAGTATTGGCGGATGGGTTTAAATGGGCCAAGACGGGTGTAGTAGTGAGGGCAACAATAAGCTTCGAAAAAGCTGTAACTTGTTCAGGCCCCCAAGAGGATGAAACGTCTTTCTGTCCTGGTAGACTGGATGCTTTACTCTTACACCCATTTAAAAACGACCGTACGGAGAAGTCTTAACAAGTGAGGTGGCTAGGTGTTATCAGCGGCCGCAAGCAAAGCTGCGCTTGCTTCCGACACTATCACCTCGTTGGCGCTCAACATTCCCGATGTCCTGCTGATTGATCCGCTTCAGCTTTAAAATGCGTCCTGCACTCTTCGAGCGCCGAGGTCGCCGAATTACATTTGAGGGGCCGCCACGAGAAATTAATTTCTCTTGTAAGAAACGGGATCAATAGCTGTGGCAAACTAAAAGATGTTCCAGTAAGCGGTAGCTTCAATTTGGACTGCTGCTGATGTGTTGCTTCAGCACTCTGCTTTCCGTAAGCCAGGGGCTCCGTTTAGGCCATGGGTTTCGTTATTTTATCCATCTCAGATCATCGAAGTGCATACTAAAGGCACGCGAGTTATTCTTTGCCTAGACTTAGCAAAGGTTTTCGATAACGTCAAACACAAATCAATACTAGACAACCCACAAAATCTCGGCATAGCTGAAAAAACTTACAACTATGCAAGAGACGCTCCTCCACGTACATCATAACGCTTTCCTTCGGATGCTGAATGCGATTTTGAAGTAGACGGTCGGCCTTATCTTTACGGAACTGGTCCAGCCAGTCCTCGGCGTCTTTATGCGGGAGACCATGAAAGCGAGGGGTTCTCGCTGGTGAAGCAGGACATTCGCAGCTATCTCTTGTGTATTCGGGAGATAGGCCACGTAGTCGCCGGCTGCCCTGGTGAGAAGGCGTTTCTACCCTGGGAGTGGGTCCTTGGCTGCAGTTGCGCCTTGAAAGGGGCGTCCGGTACATGAAAGATCACCCAGCACCTCCACCAGATGTCACGTTGAAAAAAAAGCGTGTGAAAGCTGCAGAGCCGGTAACACAGAGATCCTGGTGTTGGCGACGTCCAGGGACGTACGATCCGAGCGCGAGACAGGAACTTCGTCGTCTTTTGCTTCTCGTCCTTGCCTTCATTATACTGGCATCAATATTACGGTGTGAAGTACACAGCATGACCTGTTGACTCCAGCGGCAGCCTTACAGGCGGCCTTGGATATTACAGCCAATTATGTTAAATCTCTTGGCCTAGAGCAGTCCACGAGCAAAACTATGTTCACGTAGGGCGCCAACCGCTGTGGTCGCCGTAAACTCGTTGCGACGGCGATCCGTCTCCAACTATCTGGAATCCCCCTGCACGAAAGTCCGACATTGAAAATTCTGGGATTGTCAATCCATCATTCGGGAACGGGAACCGCCTGGCTTTCTCAGGCTAAACACAGGTGATGCAGACATTGGGCCTAATCAAACCTATTGCTCCTCAATCCGGTGGCGCTCGCTCCCACGTCACACGACCTTTGGTGGCAGTGGTTGTGCAACCATCCCTCATTTATCAATCACAATCCAACGCAATCTAGTGCTATTTCAATTTCTTCGCCCGTGTCTAGAATTCGGCTGCTAACGGACACGGCTGGACGCGGCCGCGACCGCGACTGTTGACGACCTCAGCCACCACCAACCCCGACTTTCCGCTAGCCGCATTGACGTAGGCTGCCTTCTCCGGCTTCATTTTCCCCGCTCTCTTTGGAAGCGTCTCGGAGCTTTTTTGTCTCCTCTCCTTGTTGTATGTAGTGTGCATGTTTTTAGGTAGGGCGCAATATTATGTATTTGCGACACCTTCATGGAATGTTCATTTTGTCGCTCATTCCTCTATCTGATTGCAGTCCCACCTAATCTAGGATGGCTCTGCTCGTGGTGGTTCTGCTCAATATTTCTCGTTGCGTCATGAGCACAGCTTCCGCTAGTTCCGTCCAATTGTTGGGCATTCCCAATTCGAGCAGACGTTCATTCGAGGTCGAGATGGGTAGTCCCAGAGCTCTCTTCGCGCATCGTCTGATGAGTGCGTCTATCCTCTGTTTTTCGTCCGAGCTGATGTTTAGGAATGGTGTGGCGTTACATATACGGCTAGTGATGTAAGCCTGCGTTATTTTCAGGAGGCTTCGTTCCTTAACGCCCCGACCCTTGAGTGCGAGTCTCCTGAACAGTCCTGTGAGTTGCGTGGCAGCGTCTTACCCGTGGTATCATTGTACCTATCGGCTTCTATTCATGGTCCTAATCTGTTTGACTTTCGATGCCGCTTGCAAGTCTACTGTTATGTTGATGTTTATCTGGCGCTTCACCAGGGCGCCTTCAGGTTGTGGATAAATAGTTGCAATGTTTGCGGCGAGCACGAGAGGCTCCTTTCCGCCGCCACTTGCAAGCGCTCCTCGATGCTTGCGTCTCTCCCCTGGGTGACCCAGAGTTTCACGTTGTTCGCGTGCAGTCTGAATTTCAAGTTTTCCACCTTCCTCAGTTCTGCTTTTAGGTTTCCCTTGGCCACGTTAAAGAACAGGGACAGCATATAACCCTTCGGCGTACCCCTGCTTCCTAGTTTGACGGTGGAGGATTCAATGCTTTGAAACTTAATCGTTATCGTTCTACCCGACAGGAAGTCTTCTACGTAGTCGTACGTTCTCTTCTCGAGCCCCAATTCCCTGAAGCCAGAAAACATTGCCGTGTGTTTTAGATTATTGAAGGCCTTTGTCAGGTCTAGACCTAGTAGTACCCTCGCGTCTCTGGTTTCGCTTTCTATGATGTGTCTTAAACGGAGCATTATGTCCTGTGTGCACAGTCCGGGCCGGAACCCGACCATTTAGTGCGGGCACAGGTCATTAAGTGCCATGAAACACGTTAGTCGCATTTGGACTACACGCTCTGGCCATTTCTTTATACATGTTAGAGAGATTAGTCGCAAGTTTTCTAGTTTCGCAGGTTTGTCTGGCCTTGGTATCAAAAGTACGTTTGCCGTCTTTCACTGTTGTGGGAGGCGGCCTCTGTCCCATATGGCGCGCATGTATTTCGTGTGCGTGTGGATACTGTTATAGTCCAAGTTTCGGAAAACATTGTTCGTGATTTTGTCGGGGCTTTGAGCCAATGTCGTTTTTAGGCCTAATTTTTCGGCGCCGACGTCCGCCTCCAGATCGGCGCATCTACGGCCTCGTTTCAGATTCATTCGTAATCCCGCATGGGGAATTTTTGCGTGTCCCCTACGTACATGTTAATTAGTTTCGCCATGAGTTCTTCCGTGACTTCGAACGCGTGTCTGGCTCTCGTCAGTCTTATGCCCGATTTTGTTTTCAATTGTCAGGATCAAGCAAGTGTCTGAGTAGACTCCACGTATTGGCGAGGCTCATGTTCCTTTCTATTTTGTTGTACCTACTACACCAGTTTTCGCAGCGTTTTACTGCACAATCTTCAGTTTCTCTATTATATCTAGATGTCCTTCGCCTAAGGTTCCTGTAATATCATTACGACCGGAGACGCCTTTCCATGCCGCGTTTCGCTTCCCACATGTGAAGGAGTTCCTTGTCAACCATCACCGGTGCATCGTCTTCTCGTAGAGTTTTGGTTGCTTTCTCGACCTATTAACCCAGCCAGACTCGTTATGGCGGAGAATGTTTCTAAATCCAGACACCTAGTGGCCGAGGAGGTCGCCATCGCCGCGGCCATCGCCTTTACTAATGCAACAATCATAGTAAGCGACTCCAAACAGGCGATCAGTAACTTTGACACAGATCGAGTCTCCAATCCCGCTTCAGAAATACTCACTGAAATGAAATAATTTTCTCTCTTGAGAAAGATCGAGTTAATATGGATTATTGAGGCTGCTCAACGATGGCTCGAGAATTATCCGGTTGAGCGATGGTGCAAAATCAGGAACCGGAACCCTTCGGTGAGGCAGACGTATCATACCACGATATCACTGCACACTAAGAAGCTATGAGGAGAACACTCCTACCACCCCATAAAACGCTGACCAGACAACAAGTCATATGGAGACAGCTACAGACAGAGACCCTCCCCAACCCAAACTACATATAAACACTTGCAAATAAGGATATGAATCTCTTCTGCCGGTTTTGCCGGGAGAAAGAAAACTTCGAGCATATGCTCTGGCCCTCCAAAGCCCATAAGCCTCCCTCAGAACGCTTGTCTGGACCCTCTAGAGAAGCTTGGGACAAGCTAAGGTCTAGCGATGACCCTGGAATTCTGTTGAAGGCTATCGAATGGGCCGGCCCTGCAACAGTCTCCACTGCCTGCGACACGCTAGCTGACTTTTCCTATTCCTGCCACTTACTGTGAATAAAGTTTTATCAGCCTCAGCCTCGCCGTGTTTTTAAAGCGTCTCCGCTCATATGTCTACGTTTTGGAATTCAAGTCCCGATTCGCCGTTTTCTCGGATTTGCGTAAACCTGTCCCAATCGGTGTTTTTGTGCTTTTTGAAGCGACGCGTTTGAACTCCTTTGCCGAGGTTGAACACCAGAACAAAGTGGTCATTGCCGAAATTTTGAACTGTTTTTCCAGACCGAGTCACCTGCGTTTTTCCCAAGGGTTAGTTCCGGGGTGGTGTCTGCGCAGACGCTATTTCCCATCCTGGACGAACAGCTAGGGTCCGTCAGGAGGGTGAGACCCAGCTCATGTATGTCCTCCCATAGTTGCCCATCCTTGAGGTCGTGTCTACTGTAGCTCCATTCTTGGTTGGGCGGCATTGAAATCTCCTACTACAGAGAGGATTGTTTCCTGCCGTTCTGATCATTTTGCGGAAGAGGGCGCAGAAATGTATCTTTCTCTGCGGGGGTGCTGTACACGTTTATGAGGAAGAGACTAGGCTCTTCCTTAAACCAGTGATCATTTCTATTAAGACAGCTTCGATGCCACGTGAGTGGACCTCATGCTCGACTGCCGCTATGTTCCTTTCAACTAGTATCGAGACACGGGATGTTTCTCCCCGGTCACTGTGGAACACCTGATATCCCCATAATTTAGGTAAACCTTTTCCAGTTTCTTGAAGGACTAAAGATTTTTCTTCGCTCTGCTCTAGGTTCCATGGCACGAGAGCTCACTTTCGTTGGAAGCTGAGACAGTTCCACTGCCACACCAGGGTTTTCCTTTTTACGGCCCTTGTCCATTTTGTTGCATTTGGGTCCCCGTTTTTTGTAATGAGGTTAGCCTCTTTATGAAGGCGTCTCCATCGCGGTGAATTGCGTCTGCATATGATTTACCGCACACATTAATTGGATGAAGAGGGTCTCGATTCTTTCAAATGTCGCCTCTTAGCGTATAGGCTCCTTTATAATGCCACCAGAAGGTTCGTCTCGTCCCTTTGACGTTTTTGCGGGGGTGGCCTGATTGTTTCTATAATCATTTTCTCCTCCTCATTACTCCTCCGCTCAAGGCGCGCTACTACGACCTTTGTAGGCGGAGGCTGGGGCATCTGTTTCTGTACCTTTTATAGAAGTACTTGGTGGCTCCTCGGTGAAGGAGGAGGGGTACTCTTCTTCATTTCTACATTTTAAATATCTGTGGTGAGCGCGCTTAGCATGCTCTTGAGGTCTCGAATCACTTTTTCTAGTTTTTGTGCTTTCTCGTCTGCCTCCCTATTTAACTGGGAACTGTTAACCGAGAAACATTTTTTTCGATCTCCGCTCAGACTGCGTCTGCGTGCAGGTGGACCCCACAACATCTTGAAGTCCCGTGCAATCTATCCGCAGCTGTTGCCCATGGTGGAGCCAGTCAAGACCCTCCAACTGCAGCGCTTTCTAGAGCTGGATCGGTCCATGGTACCGGAGCCTGAGCGGCGTCACCTATAGTTAGCGGTGGCTCCTTCCTCCAGCCTTGGGAAGTGTCCCTCTTTGGCTGTGAAGTGGTGGCAGTCGTTGCTGTTTGATCTCGATCTCCTCCTTAGTAGACGGGTTCCCCTTTGCCATTTCTGGTTCTTGGGCATGCATCGCACTTGCAGTCTTGCGTTATCAGCCATTCTAAGTTGTTCCTTCTGATCATGTTTTTTCTCCAATCGTCGTTTTTGGTGATATAAGGGGTTCTATATATCTCCCGGCATCGCATGTTGCCGAGGGGGTGACTCCGCACAGCTGGCATCGGGGTTTGCAAGGACCTTCTTTCTGATGTTCCATGCCACTGCGGCACCTTTTATTTGTCAGATCCGGACACCCGCCCTCTCGGTTCCCCATGCGGCCTCACGCGTAGAACACTTCATATTTCTTCATGTATAAGACTCATCTGTGCGCGAAGGGAGATAGGTATACACCCAGGTCGGCACCTTCTGATATGAGTACGGGCTTGGAGTTTACTCTTTTTCTGCGAACGCGGAGCACCGGAGGGTTCTCCTTCCTCCTGCTTATTCGCTGCAATAGCTATTCGTTGGAATAGCCTAGGTGAACATTGTGCACGACTCCTTTGCCGCAATCTTCAGGCATGCGAGATAGTCCTTCACTTCGATGTTTTCGCTGCACTGAAGAACTCCGCGCAAAGCTGCGTAACTTCGTCCACGCTCTTCCCTAGTAGCGGCGATTAGTATGGATTGCTGCTTTATATATGCCGAGATGTTTTTGGCGTCCTTGAGTTCGATGCCAGCGGCGTGGGCAATCGATTCCGCCAACCCAATTATTCCACCTGCTATTAGGCGGCTAACTGCGCCCTGGGGGCGTCGGCCTCACTCGGCATGTTCGTGGTCAGCTTCTCTCCCGATTTTGCTCTAGCTTTCTTCCGATGACAGCCTTGCGACGCGTAGTCCGGCGCTCTTTCTTGTTTCTGGTCGCGGTTCGTGTTTCCTCTTCTAGGAGAACTACGCGGCCTGTCGTTATGCTAAACAACGCACCCTTCATTAGCTCCGCGGGGTCGATAGTCTTTTCCTCCACCGTCTACATCGTGTTGTTCGTGTTCTTTGTTGGCACCCACCGCTTAAAGCGTCCTTGTTCTTCTAGGCCTAACAATTGGCCTAGCGGTCCCGCCTGGGCCGCCGAAAACTAAGAAAATTAGCGTGCCTACCTCCGAAATTAGTCGCCAATCAAAGTCCCGGTGCCTGGCTACCCTCCGCTGGTCTGCTTAACGTTTGTACATGGCTTGCTTCTCTACTCGCTGGCGTAAGTGCTTAAGCGCTCTTCAAGGATATGGCGACAAACACTGATCCGGCAGGCCCACGGCGTGAAGTCTTGTGCGAGGCATCCTACCTTGCATGAAGCAGGATGGCCGGGGCGTTTCCTATCGTTGCTTGTGGTAAACAGCAGTAGACACTGAGGTAGTGGATGATACCTGTACCTAAGGCACGTCGCTCGCACAGAGCCAGCTGAACATATGCCTTGAAAAACCTAATAAATCGCTCTACAGGTCCATTGGCTGCTAAACCGAAGAGAAGCAGTGGCGTATTCCCCAATCCTGAAGGAAAATTTGCGGATATTTGAATGATATTTGTGGTCTCTATCACCTGACTCAATCTCTTGAGAACCTCTAGCAGAAACTCTTGAACTGTTGTCGTTGTGATGTTGGTTATGAAATAAACTTCAGGCCACTTACTGTAACAGTCAATAAGTGGTATCGCAAAGCACCAATTTCTAGTACCTTAGCCGAAAGGTCCCACGATGTCAATTGCAAGTTTATCCCAGTTTTGATCCTAACGTATGTTGCGATATCCTCTTTGTGTTTGTGCATTGCTCGAGGCTTGAAGCTTAGTTTTCTATTGTTTAGTCCCAATCGGCTGCGTAGAAGTCGCTACTGTTGCGCTAATTTGGTAGCCTGAATTTCCTCGTCTAGTCTGTTTGAAATCCCTATATTTAGAATGCTCTGGGTGGTTGCGCACGTAGGGAGGCCGAAGGAGGTTATGGCACCTTTTCTGATTAGGATTTGTCTTGTTCCGTTCCGCTTATTGCAAGCCGTAGGTATGGTGACACAAATGTGATCCTACAGATTACTAATGAATGATTTAGCCTCAATATCCTCGTCTCTTTCATTCAAGCGTCTTTGTTTCCTATTCTCTTGATTAACATACACGTCTGTCCTACAGTCAATTCGGGTTTTGTATAGTTTTGATGTTCTTACTGTTTGGCTGCATCCGAAGACCAACACGCTAATCGTTTCTACACAGGATATTTTGCCCTACAGTAACATTGGTGTTAACAAGCATTCTGGGTATAGTGAACTAGAAGTATTAGGCCCAATACTTCTAGTTCACTGTAATTCTGGGGCTTGCTTTGCCTATTTTGTAGGACGACAAAAATAGCATTTGGTCATTTGAGTTCTATTTCGTTTAGGTACAGCTCCATTTCGTTGATCGCTGTTTGGATGGTGTTTTTGATGTGCACACTACTGCTTCTGGTAACCTAGAGGATGATGTCGTCCGCGTATAATTTGTGATTGAGTCCGGTACCTGCCAATTTTTCTGATAGGCCAATGATTGCAATGTTTCAGAGTACTGGTGATAAGGCAGAACCTTGGGGATTACTTTTATTGCCCGGTCTTATTCCTTTATCTTCCTTCCCTCCTAGGCAGATCCTAACTATTTCCGACTTGGTGGTTGTAACAACCTTTATTGCCACAAACTGCACATAATTACTTCGGGCTGGGGCGAGTCCAGGGTGACCTGCAGTTAGGGGCGACCTCTTGAGCTCGCTTGACGAGGGCCAGTTGCATTGTTTTCTTGTGCTGGTCAACAGCTTGTCCCCTTGCTCCACTGGGGGAGGTGGCAAAAGTGTCCTTGCAGAGGGATTACTGGCGCATTCCCAAGTATATGGTCTTGGGTGGCCTGCGTCCCGTCATCACAGTGCCTTCATGTAGGGCTGTGTTCACCGTTTGTAAATAAATATGATCGTTAAGGGCTAAGAATGCGTACGTTCGTGGTGAGGGCCCGGTAAGTGCATTTCAGCTCCAAATAAAAGTTAGTAATATCCGCGTATGTGCGCGGCGCCTCGGCGAGCGCATCCGTTGCCAATAGATAACCCGTCTCCCGTTGGTCAGGGCTCGGACTAAACGGCCGACCCCTTAGTTTCCGGAGTTACCCGCGTGAGCGGGAATCCATACGAGATTGATGCTGAAGTCGAGAGATCGGTTGAATAGAGTTCGCGTTGTGAGCGCGTTTAAAGAATTAGGGGAAATTTTCAATGGCGCTCTTTGGGTCGCTTAGAATAGCTTTGGTTTTGGAATCCGCGATGGCCAATACGATAGCTACTTCCTCTGCCTCGTGTATGGGGCTGGCATGAAATGATATGGCGTTAAGGAAGGTAGATTTTTGAGTAGCCATATGATTTGCTTTGACGTCGTCACGCTTGTAATGCACTCCTACACAGTGGCAAAGAAAATTCAGAAAACTGAAAGGGGAAGGGTGGCTGTTCCTGGCCCTACGGGGCCAAGACGGTAGGTCAACGCCGCTTGCGGTGAGGGCTAGCGAGCCAACAAATTTTTATCTTTTAACGTCATTGCACCCGACACCGCTTAGGTGGTGGACGACGGCTGTTGCAGAGCGTGTTTTTCCCTCCTCCTTCTTTTTTCACTCCTCGATTTTCTCACTTCTGTCCGCAAGTACTGCCCTGATAGCCCCGCCGGGGTGGTGCAATGGTAAGACTCCCGACTACTGTGCCGGAGTACCCAGGTTCGAACCTGACCTCGGCGGCTGTGTTTCGATGGATGCGAAATGAAGAGGCGTCCGTGTGCTGTGCGATATCAGCGCACGTTAAAGATCCCCAGGTGGTCGAAATTACTCCGTAGCCCTCCACTACGGTTCCTCTTTCCACTTTCACTCCCATCTTCCTCCCTTCCCTTACGGCGCGGTTGAGGTGTCCACAGAAAACAAGTGAGACAGTTACCGCGCCTTTCCCTTCCTATAAATAAATCAGACAAATCAGGCTCCCCTGATGGGGCTGAGACAGGTAGGTCACGGCCGCTTCCGGCGGGGGCTTGCCTGCCACCGAATTTTTTATCTGTTGTAGGCCGTCGTTGCACCCGTCATCGCTTCCGTGGTGACGACTGCTGTGGTTGCCACGCGCGTCTCTGTCTCCCTGTTTTCTTCTCTATTTTCTCTTATGTCCGCAAGAGGCAGTGGAGGTGGCTCAGCTAAAGAGCCAGTAGCAGGCCCGTGCATTTTATTTTCCTTCTTCCTACAGCCACAACAACAACGAGGCAGCGGAAGTGGCTCAGCTACAGAGCCAGTGGCAGGCCCGCGCATTATTTTCGTCTTCCTACAGCCACAACAACAACGAGGCATCGGAGGTGGCTCAGCTACAGAGCCAGTAGCAGGCCCGTTCATTTTCTTTTCCTTCTTCCTATAGCCACAACAACGTGTACCGAACATCTCGTCACTTTAAGCTGGACCGGAAACGGATACGGAAATGGGACAAGAATTTGCTGTTGTGGATTTAGGAAGAAAAAAAAAAAGAAAATGCACGGGGTTGCTACTGGCTCTGTAGCTGAGCCACCTCCGCTGCCTCGAGCGGACAGAGGAGAACTGATTTAAAAAACTGATTTATTTATAGGAAGGGAAAGGCGCGGTAGCGGTCTCACTTGTTTTCTGTGGACACGGCAACCGCGCCGTAAGGGAAGGAAGGAAGATGGGAGTGAAAGTGGAAAGAGAGAAGGATGAGCCGTAGTGGAGGGCTACGGAGTAATTTCGACCACCTGGGGATCTTTAACGTGCGCTTACATCGCACAGCATACGGACGCCTTTAGGACAGAGGAGAAAAAAGAGGAGACAGCAAAACAAGATGGAGAGAAAGATGCGCCCCGCAATAGCTGCTGTCCATCACCGAAGCGGTACCGGGTGCAATGGCGGCGTACAACACAAAAAATCGGTGGCAGGCTAGCCTCCGTCGCAGGCTGCGGTGGCCCACCTATCCCAGCCCCATTACCGTTAAGATACCAGCTACCTGTTCCTCCATAATTTCGAGTTGCTGCAAGTGAAAGTCGATAGAGAGAAGGACGAGCCGTAGTGGAAGACTATGGCGCCTCCTTCTATCTATCCAATTTCACTTCCCCCTTCCTCCTTTTAGAGCGCAGCTCTTTGGCGTCCGTTCCTGGGTTTCGCGTCGGCGTCGTCGTCGGCCTCGTAACCAGCTCCGCCCCCCTTTCATCCCCCCAGCGCTAGCAGCGACCGACTGATAGCGCTGGATGCCGCTGACGCCGCTAGAGAGTCAAGATAACGTGACTGCATAGAACACCGTCGCCGCCATGCAGAAAGAGAAGGGGAGGGTCCCCCCCCCCCCCCCTGTTCCTGTGTGGCGGATAGGGTGCTCTTCAGTTGCCGACGCGCCGGTTATTTCACGTAGGACCCGGCACGTCGACGAATACGTGACCACCTTCCCACGGCTAGACCTAGTTCTTGGCGCTGCGGAAGCGAGGGTATCATATTGTTTGCGTCGGCATCGGCGACGTTGTCCCTGAAACCAACTCCGCAGTTGGGGTTGACTCACTATCGGCGTCAGCAGCATCAGTCAGTCGCTGCTATCTCTTCCCTCCTCCCTTTATCGCGTTGCCCGCTTGCTGCGCGCGCTTCTGCCCTCATCCTTTGCCGCTGGGTGTACACGCCGCCCCCCTCCCTCCTCTTCCTGCGAGTCTCCGATTGTCAAAGCGCGGGCTCGAACTTAATTCCTTTCTTCGCGCGCTCTAAAAAATTCTGTGATAGCGCATACAAGTGTTGCTCGATTTCTTTGCCTCAATGTATCGAAAAGGTGAAACAGCTTATTTGCTGCGCTCAAATATCGCATTAGGAAGTAACGTAATCGTCGGTAATTTTTTTCTTACGGCGCTGTTCAGGTGTCCACAGAAACAAGTGTGAAAGATCTGCGCCTTTCCTTTCCTGCGAAACAATTATTATTACTATATTAAAACTGCTGAAAAGGAAAACTTCGAAGAAAGTTGAGTAACGGCTCGCCGAAATCTAGTGAAATGGTCGACGATGCGCTCTTCGAGTTCGAGCGCGAAAGAACAGCAGGGCGTGCCGTCCGCAACCGGCTTCTGTCTGAATAGGCTGTCAGAATAGCAAACGGTATAATAGCAGAATAGCATGCAGTTGAGAAACTGTAGCTTCCAGCCACTACATATGAAGGTGGAAGCAGCGGTTTGGCATGTCAATGAGCCGTTCTAGAACGAGAGCAGCAGGCACATGAAGCAATTTCGAATGCAGAAAATTTTTCAGTCTACCGCAAATTCTATTGGATGGCGAGACGACTACATATTATTCAACATCGCCAATCTAGATCAAACGATGGTCCGAATAGACAACCTGGCCAACAGGACAAACAACGTGGTCGGCAAAATTCACCATCTAGATGGTTGGTTGGTTGGTTCATAGGAAAGGAAAGGCGCAGTATCTGTCACACTTGCTCTGTGGACACCTGAACCGCGCCGTAAGGGAAGGGATGAAGGTGGGAGTGAAAGTGGATAGAGAGAAAGGGGAGCCGTAGTGGAGGGCTACGGAGTAATTTCGACCACCCGGGGATCTTTAACGTGCGCTGACATCGCACAGCACACGGACGCCTCTTCGTTTCGCCTCCATCGAAACGCAGCCGCCGTGGTCGGGTTCGAGCCCGGGAACTCCGGCACAGTAGTCGGGCGTCTTACCACTGCACCACCCCGGCGAGGCACCATCTAGATCGCAAACACTGGATTTGCCCAGCGAGATCGGAAACACTGGATTTTCCCAGCGAGTCTTCACGCTTTGCCTAGCCGCGCGCGCCAGCGGCCTCAAGCTCGCGGCATTGTTATTCTCAAAGAACAGAACGAGACAATTCCAGTAAGGGCCTTTTCCGGCTTTAGCATACCAGGTGAGAATAATTTATTTTTTGTTTGTTTTTCAGTTGGGCGAGAAATTACGATGTCTCGGAGTTCGTTCTATGAAAACGTTGACTTTTGTTGTATTGCGAAAGCAATATTACGCCAGGTTTCAGCCCGTCTCGTAAACCCAGCCGGTAGCCACGTTTGACCTTTAAACCGAGCGCAGATGGAGCCCCTCTTCAAGAAAACGGGTAAACCCGGTTGACAGCCACGCCGCGCTGCAACTACAGCTGCGACGCTGCCGAGTGGTGATGCTGGCGTTGCGCGGGGGAGAAGCTGACCTCCCACCAGATGTTTCGGAATGTCCACACGAGTTGATTTAGTTGATTTATTTATAGGAAAGGAAAGGCGCGGTAACTGTCTCACTTGTTTTCTGTGGACACCGCAACCGCGCCGTAAGGGAAGAGAGGAAGATGGGAGTGAAAGTTAAAAGAGAGAAAGAGACACCTCCGCTGCCTCGTGCGGACAGGAGAGAAAATAGAGAAGAAAGGAAAACGAAGAGGGAGAGAAAGACGCTCGCCGCAACAACAGCCGTCGTCCACCACCAAAGCAGTGGGGGTGCAATTACAGGCTACAACAAATATTTGGTGGTTGGCTAGCCCCCGCCGCAAACGGCGTTGACCTACCGTCCGAGCCCCGTAGAGCCAGGAACTGCTACCCTTCACCACCTCCAACAGATAAGCCAGCGAAAATGCATTGTTTTACTCAGTGTTCACCTCCTCTCCACATTCCGAAACATCTGGCGGGAGTGCAGCTTCTCCCCCTCAGCAACGCCAGCTAGCAACGCCATCAGGGCTAGTACCAGCCACCCTGAGTCCCTACAGTCACAAAAACAGCTTTGCCCCACCTGGTGGTGAAGGGTAGCTTTTCCTGGCCCTACAGGGCTGGGACTGGTAGGTCAACACTCAAACAAAGTGGTCCTAGATAGAGGGCAAAGAGTGGCGGTAACATAGCACAACCTTGCTTCACTGATAATTGAATTGGCCCAGGCTCTCAGAGGAGACCATTAACAATCAAGTGAGTGGACCAGTTGTAACGAAGTCCAACCAATTTATGCAACGTTGGCACGCTCGAGAAGAGAAAACTGGAACGAGTGCCGGTCACGATCAAATGCCTTCGGAAGGTCAATCTAGAATAGAGCAAGTTGCTGATAAGAACCAGAGAAAGATTCGAGAACTGTGCGTGCAGTATGTGTGTTATTTTGTATGGAGCAGCCCCTCAAACCAGACGTCTGATGAGGGGCAATGAGAACCGTCATCGAATGTTGCAAACGATTGAATAGAACTTTCGCAAAATTTTTGTAGTCCACATTTGCCCGTGGTTAGCCTGTAGCCCTCCATGGAGCGCAATTTTTCTTTATCCGTGCTCTGTGAAATAAGTCTATGTTATATCGCGAAACGTACATCATAATTATCCGCCTCTACATTGATGTGATAGTAGCGATTTCAATGACGCTGTAGTTAAGGATATTGATAATGATGAGATTAGCAATGACAATGACGGTGCATTCAGTTGATAATGATGATGAGAAAACATTGTGCACCGTGCGAAGTAGCAACGCTCCGGCTTTCCCATTTCTACAGTGTAGATTTCTTCAGATTGCAAGTCCTAGTGACTGTTTCCGGTCACGTATACGCCGTAGTCGATTCTCGATCCAATGTACCACACTTCACTCCTGCCATTGCGGTGGTGGAGATTGATTGATTGATTAAAACTTTAATTTCCACCGATTTAGGAGGCCCCCTACTCCCCGCTCCTGGCACGCAGGCCTGAGGAACGGGGGCTGGAACCTCCGCGACTAAGGACTGGCGAATATACATTGGTTATTCGCGGCCTCAGCCGCCAGGCGGACGGCTTTCTGCTGGTCAGCGGGGACGTCGCTTCGCAGCAGGGTTACCCAGGCTTCTCTACTTTTAATGTTGTCCCTAGCGCCCGGAGACTTAGGGCATTCCCAAATTATATGGTCGAGGGTCCCCCTCGCTTCGCAGGCTTTACATTTATCGTTTTTTCTCTCCTCTATCTGGGTGTGAAACAACCAGACAGGGTTCGGGAAATTTCCGGCTTGTAATCGCCGCCAGGCTATGGCCTCTTTATTATTTAAGCTAGGATCCGGTGGCGGCATCAGACGTCTTCCTAATCTATAATTTTCGATTATTTCTTTATAGGTTTGCAAACGTTCGTCCATCGCCTGGCAGTCGGGCGGCTCCGCGTTTGCCCGGAAGTAGAGATCTCGGGCTAAATCATGGGCCGCCTCGTTGCCGGGGACGGACGTGTGTGCTGGGACCCAAATTAGGGTGATTTTGCGATCAATTTTAGTTGCAGCTTTTAGAATTCGGGCGGCTTCTTGTGAGACCCTGCCTTTTCCGATATTCCAGAGAGCAGTTTTACTGTCGCTAAAGATCAATCTAGCCTTCGTTCCGACGCAAGCGAGCGCTATTGCGACCTCTTCAGCCGTGTCTATGTTTCTACTTCGGATGGTGGCGGAGACGACCGGTGCGCCGCTACCATCGACTACCGCGGCGACTGCCGCCCCTGATAGGCCGCTTGCAGCGTCTACGTAGGCAACTTCTTTCACTCTGAATTCTTTTGCACTTTTAACCAGTGCTTCTGCTCTCTTCTCCCGTCTCTCCTTGTGGTATTCTGGGTGCATGTTGCGGGGGAGAGGAAGGACAGTGATGTTCTCGCGACATTGTGGTGGTAGGAAAACCTTGTCGGCTGTGCCCCTATCTATTTTTCGACCCACCCATTCTAAGATGGTTCGACCCGTGCTCGACCTACTTAATCTTTCATGTTGGGCGATTCTTACCGCTTCAGCAAGTTCCGTCCAGCTATTATGCACTCCCATTTCTATCAGGCGTTCCGTAGAAGAGGAGATGGGTAGACCCAGCGCCCTCTTGACGCAACGCCTGATGAGTGCGTCTATCTTTTCTTTTTCATTGGTCCTGATGTTGAGGAACGGTGTGGCATAGCATATTCGACTTATTATGTACGCCTGCATCAGTCTCAAGAGGCTTCTCTCTTTGAGGCCTCTGCCTTTGAATGCAATCCTCCTAAATATTCCTGTTACCTGCGTCGCGTAGGTAGTGAGTTTTTTTATCGTTCCGTCATTATACCCGTCCTCTTGAATAAAAAGTCCGAGGATTCTGATTTGCTGGACTCTTGGTAAGGTTTTGCCGTCGACCTTTATTTCTACGTTAAAGTCGCCCTTGCACCTCATTGATTTTGGATTATATATGAAAAGTTCGGATTTTTGCGGAGAGCACGAAAGACCCCTTTCGGCCGCGTAGGACACAATGGTGTCCGCCGCCGCCTGTAGGTGTTCCTCTATGCTGCCATCGCTGCCGTTGTTCATCCAGAGATTAACGTCGTCCGCGTAAATGCTGAACTTCAGGTCTTTTATGACTTTAAGAGCGGCAGGAAGGCCTCTCATCACCACGTTAAAAAGGAAGGGGGAGAGCACTGAGCCTTGCGGAGTTCCTTTACTTCCCAGGTGGACAGTGGGGGATTCAAGGTCCTGAAACTTTAGTTTCAACGTCCTGTTTGTCAGGAAATCCATTACGTAATTATATGTCCTCTCGCCGACTCCTAATTCCTGTAGTCCCGCGAGAATTGCCTGGTGTTTTACGTTGTCAAATGCTTTTGTTAGATCTAGTGCTAGAATTACCTTCGCGTCTCTGGATTTCGAGTCAATTATGTCATGTTGTAATCGGAGCATTACATCCTGTGTGCACAGGCCCGGTCGGAACCCGACCATCTCATGCGGCCACAGGTCGTTTTTCTCCATGAAATTAGTTAGCCTTGTTTGGATTACGCGTTCCATAAGCTTTCCAATGCATGAGGTTAGAGAAATAGGTCTGAGGTTTTCCAATTTCGGGGGCTTGCCAGGTTTTGGAATTAGCACAACGTTTGCAGTTTTCCACTGCTGGGGAAGACGACCGCTACTCCATACTTCTTGCATGTAGTTGGTGAGTGCCGTTATGGAAGCGTCGTCTAGGTTTCGTAGCATTTTATTTGTTATTCCATCGGGGCCGGGAGCTGATCGCGTCTTTAAGCTAAGGATTTCGGCTCTAACTTCCGCTTCTGAGATGGGCGCGTCGAGGGCCTCGTTCGGTGGGCCCGCGTATTGCCTAAGAGGGAGGGATGTTGTATCGCCGACGTATGTGTCTACGAGTTTAGTTATTAGTTCCGCGTCAGTCCCCTCGAACGCGTGTCTTGCCTTTGCTATTGTTGTGTTTGACTGTGTTTTCGAACTGTCGGGATTAAGAAGATATCGTAGCAGGCTCCACGTCTTTGAAAGGCTCATGTTGCCCTCCATTTCATCGCACCTGTTACACCAGTTTTGCTCGCAGAGTTTAATTGCATAATCCTCAATTTCCTTATTGTGCCTGGCTATTTTTCGCCTTAGGTTTCGGTTCCATCTCTGACACCGGAGGCGTCTTTCCATACCTTTTTTTGCTTCCCACATGTGTAGGAGTTTCCTGTCGACTGTTTTCGGTGCATCGTCCCCCTCTAGGGTAATGGTAGCGGATTTAACGTGGTGCATGAGGGTTTCTGCCCAATCGTCGATATTTTCAATATTTTGGTCCATGTTGGCAGATTCCCTAATTTGTCTGAATTTCTCCCATTCGATTGCGCTGATGATCTTTTCTCGTCTTACTTTGACTCCCCGTTTAAGCGTTATTTCGAGGACGTAATGATCGCTTCCAAAGTTGAGCTCTGTGTTGTTCCACCTAAGCTCCTCTATGTTTTTGGTAAATGTTAAGTCTGGGGTTGTGTCTTTGCTCACACTGTTTCCCACCCTCGTCGGGCAGCCAGAGTCTGTCTGCAGGGTGAGGTTTAATTCGTGAAAATCTTCCCATAACTGCCTGCCCTTCGGATCTTGCCTATTATATCCCCACTCTTGATGGCAGGCGTTGAAGTCTCCTACAATTAGCAGGGGGTTAGCTCCGGCTGCCTTCATTGCTTTGCGAAATAATGTCTTGAACCTAACTTTGCGCTGCTGAGGAGAGCTATATATGTTTAGGACGAAAATACTGGGTTCCTTCTTCCTGCCCGTGATGATTTCAACGAAAACCGCCTCAATGTCGCGAGAACTAATTTCATGTTCGATCACCGCTACGTTCCTTTTGACGAATGTAGTGACCCGAGATTTTTCTCCCCGGCCACTAGCAAACGCTTGATATCCTGATAATTTAATTACTCCTTTCCCAGTTTCCTGTAGGGCTACGGCTAGAGGTTTTTCAACTATTTGCTCGAGATGTTGTTGCACTAACGCTCGCTTGCGCGGGAATCCTCGGCAGTTCCACTGCCATACCGTCGAATTAATCTTTGGTTGCGTTTTGCCCATGTTGGAATTGGTCAAGTATCTCTTCTCTCACTGTTTGCCTTTCTGCCATAGCAGCAAGAGCCGCGTTTGTTTGTTTAGATTGTTCCTGAATTCGGTTCAGGGCGCCTATGATATTGGTCATGCCTGTCTCAAGCCGCTCGAGTCTCGCCCCGTATTTGGCGTCTAGTCTACGCTCTATTGCCGCCAGCGGATCCGTTTCCCCGCCTCTTCGTTTCTGCGGGGGAGGTGGCCTGCACTGTTCAGTGATCATAGCGTCCTCCTCCGTGTCTGACGCCGCGGGTGGTGTTAGCACCTTTGGCGTCGCAGGTGGAGGTGTCGGTTTGGCTACTTGTTTTGCGGGGAGAGCCTGTGGAGGCGGGGGAGCCCCGGAATTTGGCTGTGATTTAGATTGGTATTGGTCCTGAGTGAGTTTCTTAATTATCTCCCTCAGTTCCGCAACTTCCTTTCTTAACTTTTCTATTTCTTTATCTTTTTCTTTGTTTTCCTCATCTTTAGCCTGGGGAACCCCACTGCTGAAACTCACGGTTTTACTGTCCCCGCTCGGGCTTCGCTTTTGGGTGGCCGACGGGTTCCTTGGGTCCCTGGAGTTAGCCGTGACTCTGGATTTGGACCCCGACCTGGACTTGGATCCGGACCGCTCCCTGCTGCTGCGGGAGCTTGAACGGTGACGTCGGTTGGCGTCCTCCAACTGCGGGAAGTCCCCGCTCTGCGCCCGGAAACCTCCGTCCCTTTCTTGAGAATATCCGCGTTGGTCACGGCGGTCTCTTCTGAATTTCGAGCGTCCTCTGCGGCCGCTCTCAGGTGTGGTGTTGGGATATTGGTGCTGTTCGTTGTGCTGCTGCTGCTGCTGTTGTTGCTGCTGTTCGGCAATTTTCTGCTCCCATTGACGTTTTTTGGTCTGGTAGGGAGTCCTGTAGAGTTCTCTGCACTTCTTGTCGCCAAGCGGATGGTCTTTACCGCACAGCTGACATTTTATTTCGCAGGTGTGTCCCTGATCTGGGCGCTCTTCTCCGCATCCTCTGCACTTAGCGTTATTCGGATCTGGGCAGACATCTTCGCGGTGCCCTAGGCGCCCGCATGCGTTGCAAACCTCGTATTTCTTTCTGTATAAGACACATCTTTGCCATGTAAGTGAGAGTTTCACCCACCTCGGAACCCCTGGTTTTTTCAAACAGTATGAGCACGGTGGTTAAGCTCCTGCCCAGGCGCCTGGCTGCTAGCACAGGGGGGGGGGGGGGGGTTGCCTTTGATCGTGCGTAGCCGTTGCACTATTTCTTCCTCGGTGATGCGAAGGGGAATGTCTTGTACCACCCCCTTACCGCAGTCTTCAGGCATAGCGACGTACGCCGTGATTTCAATTTTCTGGCCCTCGAATTCGAGGACGCGTAGTGCGACGTATTTTCTTTTCCGGTCTTCGCTGTCTGTTGCGATGAGGATAGACTGCTGTTTTGTGTTGACCGAGAAGGTGTCTTCCGCGGCCTCTCTGATGTTTATATTTGCGGTGCGAGCGATCAACTCCGCAAGTTCAATGTTGCCATACTTAAGTAGGCGGTTGACTCCTCCCCGTGGGCGGAGAATTATTTTGTCAGCTCCGTCAGGTATCTTGATCGATTGCCTTTCAACCGACTTTGCTGCCAATCTCTTCCCGGCGAGCTTGGACGCGGCTCGCTCTCTCCCTTGATCATCGGTGACGCTGCGTCCCTCGTTCTCAAGTGGCACCGCCTTTCCTCTTTTCTTGGCAATAAACCACTGGCCAGGTTCTTTCAGCTCCGCAGGGTCTATGCTCGTTCCCTCCACGGTTTCCATCATTTTCGCCGAAATTCTAAACGGCCGGGGGTGCCTTTGTTTGCCTAGGCCTAACTAGGCCTAGTGTCCCCCGTGGCTTGCGAAGTTCTTCCAAGCCTCAAAAATGTGCGAAAGAATCGGCCCACCTTGGAGTCTTGATAATCCGCGGTGAGCGCTTCCTGAATAGAGTCGAATCCCAGAAAATTTCCGAAATCCAGTGGCCGAAATAGAGCGCAAGCGTTCGTGGTCGATGAAGCCCATCGATTGCACGTCCGCTCTCCAGCTTGGTCGGCGTGGAACTAACCCTGTGATGACGTCACAACTAGTTATGTAGTGTACATAACGTCGATACGCGATGACATTACAACACAGCTGCCCATGGTCTACCTGTTACGCGATGATGTCACAACCTACCCATTGACACCCCAATGTGGCTACCCTAATCGTGCATTATACAGACCCCAATTTCGTGAAGAAATCGCAACGTGTGCGTTAAGTCGTCGAGTGGCTGCAACGGCTGTGCTTAGACAAACAGGCTGCAGCAATGCGACCACCTGGTGTATCGGACAGACGCGAAATGTGCAAACGAAAATAGTAAGTGCTTAAACTCTTAAAAATCACCATTCTTGTATTCAACAATTTTTATTTCATGGCTCAATTCACTAATTGTTGTAACTAATCTGGATCCATTGCCTAAAAGCTAACTATCATTAACTAATGTTCACACAACCACTACCACATAATTGGTTAACTATCAGTACTGAAACTATCCAAATCATTCCCAAGTTGACGACTATCGAAGACGCACGGACGGACAGGTCGGCGATTGTTGAGCCATAACAGGCGTTCGCCTTAATGGGTCGCAGCATGGGTGACCTACTTCGTTAGAGTTTGCATTTCTGTCGAAACGGCTGCTGTATATCTTAAATTTCACCGAAGGCATTCAATCCGCGCCATCTTCCCTGGGAAGTAAACATGAAACCAAATAAGCCGCATACTCTGCTACGCGCCTGAAATGAACGAAGATACAGCTCCTTTGTCATACGTCAAGTATGTGCAGCAACGAGACAGATGCCAAGAAACGTCCATTTCGCACATTTTAAGGATTCGACAAGCGCATGCTTCTACAATATGACGTGGGAAAAAAAAACAGAGCTAAAATTAGCTTTTCGCGACACACATGCCAAATCTAACGCTGCCAACGTTTCGTCTCCTAATACAGTGTTCAGTAGCCGTAAAATGTTGTGCAAGTGAACCCATGCAAGTATTGCTGAAGGCTACAACACATAAGTGTGTCCGATAGTCTTAATGCGCTATTTACGATTGACTTGGAGGAAGGAAACAACTAAGAATAGGGCCTTGCTATTCCCAATACATTGGAGAAAGTTTGGTGGAAGTGGCGTAAACTATTTAGGGTTAGCCAAGTCGGGCCATTGCTATGAAAACTTGGACCACTAGCAACAGCGTTGCTGAGGGTCCGAGGCACGGGAGCGTCGAGGAGAAAAAATGGGGAAGGTAAAAGAGAACGAGATGCAGAGCAGCGTCCGGTCGTGGTGCGGCCATGCCGGCCTCAAAAAAAGTGACGTCAAGGTATCTGCTAAGTTTTTCTTTCCTCCATGGTGATCGACAAAGAGGCGTGGACCTCATTCGCTACGACGCGCAAGGCACAGCACACTACTGCAGCCGCTGTCAGACTGCTCCTGCCATCCTGATTGTGACGCGCTTGCTAACGAAAATGGCACGCATGTCGCATCGAAGTTAGACGTGCAGGATTCCTATATGAGTAATATTGGAGAGGATAGCTGATTTCCTACATTTCTCTTTCTGTAGACTGTATACGTAGGGAATACAGATGGGAGATTGTGCGCGTTTGTTCGGAAAGATTTGTATAAGATGACATGGGACACCTTCGGCGTTTCCAGTTCTAGTTGGTTCGCAGCTAGATTGTGGTGTACAAGTCTAGCTGTTATCGGCCGGTACTCAGCCGACACTTTCTGATTTTTTTTTTTTCACGCACATCATCTTTTCACCAAGGAAGGGATACATGGCGAAAAAGGGGGACGGGAGAAAAAGCTGCACCGCAGCAGCTTGACAATGCTCCGGGCACCCAGACAACAGTGACACACTGTTTGGTGGATGCTGTATATCCTGCAAGCTTTACCTCATTATTCATCTCTTGATGTGCTATGAACTGCTCATTCAAGCTGCATATTCAAACGCTTTACGCTAGGGTCTGAATTCTCTGCAGTTGTATTGTATCAGTGTAAAAGCGGCACTAGTCATCCCGCATTGGGTAAGGTCTCGTTTCAGCAGGTTGCAATATACAGGGTTAAAAAATGTTGCTTGCGGACTGACGTACGGAAGCACCATTTGGTAGGCGGGAGAACGTAGTATCGGCAGGAGGCTAACAGCTTGTATTTATCTTTGCAGATGCCATGGCCACGTAGCCAGGGACAATAGTGCGTAACCTTACTGGTGAGCGTGTCGAGTTAAGATAGGGAAATTAGTATGAAAATTGGCCACCACGTCGGTTGCTTTGTTAAGCTCTGGTATTAATTTCTGGATAATTTTCTCCTCTATGGCGAGTCGTTGCTCTATATTTGGAAACCTCCGTTAGTAACTATTGTCTAAATCATATCAATTTGGCCGACGAAGAGACGTGGCTTCCTTATTCTTCCATATCTTGATAAATGCCACACACCCACGAGGGGGGATTGGTCAGGTGTCTCTTTTGTTACGGCGGTTTCGATCCGCTTCCACTTCCTCATTGCGGTCGATCTCAGCGAGAGCGAAATCCACAGTCGGTTTGTTATTTTTGGACTGCGCATTTGAGGTTTCCGGCTCCTTGATGTTTGCGAGACTGAGGTAGCTGTTTTTACAGTTGTTGGGCTAGCTCTGGCACGTTCCCGGCCTGTAGGTTGGTAGCTCGACGTTGCTTGTCGTCAGTAAGTGGCGTATGTACCTAAAAAAAAATTGATTTATTTATAGGAAGGGAAAGGCGCGGTAACTGTCTCACTTGTTTTCTGTGAACACCGCAACCACGACATAAGGGAAGGGAGGAAGATGAGAGTGAAAGTGGAAAGAGAGAAAGAGGAGCCGTAGTGGAGGGCTACGGAGTAATTTCGACCACCTGGAGATCTTTAACGTGCGCTGACATCGCACAGCACACGACGCCTCTTCGTTTCGCCTCCATCGAAACACAGCCGCCGAGGTCGGGTTCGAACCCGGGTACTCTGGCACAGTAGTCGGGCGTCTTACCACTGCACCACCCCGGCGTGGTTGGCGTATGAACCTCTGCTCCCATTGCGTCTAAGTAGAGGGGGAATAAAGCACTCTCTTGTTTCCTGCGGCTCAGGTTATTGGCTTATGGCAGTTGGAGGACTGTTGCGTTGCAGTGGAGGGAAGGAGTCGTCTCTCGGGGGTTGCTCGTTCTTGGCCGTGGATCGAGGACTGCTGCTTGTCAAAGTACCAGGCTCAGAGGCCGTGTTCGTGGGGTATTGTGATAGTTTGGGCTGGTAGGTAGGTACGAAGCGGCATTTGCAGCTTCTGGTGCTGGTGGGTGTGAGTGTTTGCATACGATGCATGTACATGGCTTGTCAGGTAGGCGGTTGGCCGGCTGGAGAGGCCTCATCGACCGTGGGCAGACGTCCGCTCTATGACCCAACTTGCGAAATTTGAAGCACGCCCCCGGGCACATATTCAATGAGGACCTTTAAGGTAAACCCCAATTATCGCATATGTCGGGGAAACTCTGTGTGAGTGAACGTGACGTCGGAGTTCTGTGTCTTGATCATACGGCACGCTGTAACAATGGGGCAGATCGTTCTTGCTAGTGCCGACCTCGGCCAGGACCTCAGCCTTCGTTTCATAAGTGTAAGCCCGGTATACAATGCCCCACGCGGAATTATTGTGCGGAAGGTGTTTGAAGCGAGGTGGTATACGGATTGATAGTTGTATGCAGCCTCTCAAGCTTCACCTTCAAAACACGCGCGATAGGGCCTTAAACGCCGTTTTCAGATTTCTAGTTTAAACGCGATAAGCTCAACTCAAATTCTGCAACTTCTGTCGATTTGCCCGGGGCTCCGAATGTCTCCGTGCTCATCACGTTGGTATGTAGCCTTAGCAATACAATATGGGGTCCACTCTAAGGTTCGAGGATCATACCGGAGCTGAGCGGTTTATGGGGGTTAAGTCACAGAAAATATTTTGTGGTGTCGAGCATTACGATGTGTGACGTAATCTTACCGAGGAACTCTTGTCGTTATAATCATAACTGGGGTGTTACTTACTTTAATTGTGGCGATAAATTATCGATTCTGTTTAGTGGAAAGGAAAGGCACATCTCTATGTCACACTTCTCCTTCATGGACATTCGAAACTACCTTAAAACTGAACTTATTTATAGGAAGGGAAAGGCGCGGTAACTGTCTCACTTGTTTTTTTTTTGTGGACACCTCAACCGCGCCGTAAGGGAAGGAAGAAAGGTGGGAGTGAAAGTGGAAAGAGAGAAAGAGGAACCGTAGTGGAGTGCTACGGAGTAATTTCGACCAACTGGGGATCTTTAACGTGCGCTGACATCGCACAGCACACGGACGCCTCTTCGTTTCGCTTCCATCGAAACGCAGCCGCCGAGGTCGGGTTCGAACCCGGGTGCTCCGGTCCAGTAGTCGGGCGTCTGACCACTGCGCCACCCCGGCGGGGCCTTGAACCTACCCGATGCCCTCCATTACAACACCTCTTTCTCGCATTATTTTCTCACTTCCCACTCCTGTCCCTTGAAAAAACCTTAAAGGTCTCCTGAAAGGGGTCACAAAGAAGGGTAAACAACGCCATAATACTGATAGTTATTGAACCACCCATCATTCTCCCGCCAAAATTTTCGATCTAGCTTCTGCAACACCAGAGATATCGGCGATTAAAAATGATCCTTCCAATTTTCCCTCTCAACTCGTACGCCAAATGGAGCCATAAAAAAATAAAGAATACAAGCAAGTTCAAAGCTCCGCCCAGACATACGTCACTACGACGAACTTCCGGTTGCCGCGCGCTCGCTCGCTGGCGTACTCGCGCCAACCCGTCCTCGCTCGCACACGCCTGAGGAGTTCGCCAGTTCGTGCAGCGACGGTTAGTGTAACCGCGAACCCGTGGTTATCCTATGTTACACGGCGCACCAAACCATTGTTGCACCACTAACCGCGGTTACGCGGCCGGTACAACTTTTGCCTCCACTTCCCTGGAAGCGGAGGAGGCGGCGGTTGCCCTCGCCATAGCTACCACCCGAGCCACAACCATCTTCAGCGATTCTAAATCCGCCGTACGGAACTTCGCCCGCGGTCGGATCTCTACCCCAGCCTTCCGGTTCCTCGCCTCCCTCTCCCCACCCGAACACCCTATTCAACTAATATGGGTGCCCGCTCACACGGGTCACCCAGGCAACGAAGCAGCTCACTCTTTTGCTCGAGGATACGTCAGCCGAGCAGGGACTGCCACTGCCTGGGGAGATGCTCGCGAGCGCATGGTATCCTATCACGAAATCTCTCTCCATTACCGTGATCAACGAACCATCTACCCTCCTCCTCATAAATCTATGACTAAGCTACAACAGGTGACGTGGCGCCAGCTTCAGTCCCGTACATTCCCATCCCCCGCTTTCTTATCTTTGATCCATCCAGGACTGTTCTCGCCGCAGTGCACCCTGTGTGGGGCACCTAAAGCTGATTTTGAGCATATTATGATCAAATGCTCGGAATTCCACCCTCCAGCCACTTGGCAACTCTCCGACCTCGAGCGATGGGAGGCTGCGGTGTCCAGCTCTGACCCGGCCGTTCAAAAGCGGCTGACAGATTGGGCTTTGGGTGTCGCTGTGAAGCACCAGCTTTCGGCCACAACACGCAGCCAAGAGCCGACCCGTCATTAGAATGTAATCCCTTAAGGCTCCCAAATATAAAGTTTTTCACCACCACCACCGCAAACCGAGCTTGACGACCTCGGTTTGCGTCGTTAACCGAGGTTATGACGGCGTCTGTTGACGGAAGCTACTCGTCGGCGCCCGAGTGCGCGAAACGTACGAGCGGGTCTGCTTCACAAAGTTATTCATTTGCCCACTGTATCACGCTTAAAGATCGATGTATAGATTATGGTGCCGCCCGACGTCTTCGATTACGGCCGACAGCGCAGCGACTGCGTACTGAAGCCTTGTCTTGCCTACAGTATCGTTTGAACGGCTTGTTACTGAGCAGAACGTCAAAAAATACGCGGCCTTAGCTATGAAAGTACACGAGTTTGTAACGCTTGCAGCAGGGGATGCCGCGAGCAGGCTGAGGTACGTTACACAATTACCGCGGGGGTGGAACGTGCGAGCGCGGCGAACGACGGCGCCGTGCGTGACCGTCCCTATTCGTCGCTAGGCCTAAATTATTTCGCTTCGAAGCCGCGGCGGTCGACGCTTTGGAACATGATCAACGCTGTCGTAAATCGTCTACTTATGAAACTGCCTTATAGTGATTCCTATCCTGCCACAGTAAAATAATTATAGGATTAACTCTGCCGACGCATTAATCGCAGAGCTAGTACGAGCAGATGGGATCAGCCGAAATGCACCAGCGGCAGCTGGCTTGAGCAGAAACAAGCTTGTATCACGGCTATCGCTCTTACCAGCAATTTGCTGCTGGTCAGCGATCCTCACGAGGGCTACTTGATATTCGGCTCAGTATTGCAGACGCCAACAAATTTTAGCACGCTTTATTTCGGATATCGGTGCTAACGATCCACCGTGTCGTTCGCGAACGGTATGCGGGAGGAGGGGCCACGGCGGCGATGTTTACGGCGGTCGAGGAGGTGCTGCCACCATGCGGTGCTTGACCGTGCTGTTGACACCTCGTCGGACGACACCCCGATACTCCTGAAACCACGTTATATAAATAACATATTTGTAAATGCAGCTTCATTCTGCCGATCCCTGCGTCGCTTCGGTTGTTGCACTTAATGGGCAATGGCCACCTAAACGATAAGGGCGGCGAGCTGTGTAACAGCCCGCACAGAGTGCGAGCAGCGCACGAGCAGACGACTTTCGCACCTACCGGAAGTGTGTCCGTGACGTCATGGTTGCAGTGACCGCAGGGAATGGCAGCTTCTAGCAAGCCTTGCCAGTCAACTGACCCGTGACGTCACGGGACAAGGAAATAGTTCCATGCGACACCGCCAAGCGACATTCTCTCTGCCCGCGAATTTCAAAAAACGGTGTTTTTAAAAATTAATAATAAATCGTTGGCTTTGTTCCAAGGAGTTATACTTTCGCTAATGCTGAAAATGATGTGTTCTACACATTGAGCACGTTTATCAGTGGCTTGTTGGGGGCCGTTTTCGTGCACCTTTAAAGCACGGGAGTTGGAAGTGAAAAAATAGTGAGAGAAAGATGTGGTGTAAGAGAGGGCATCGGATGACTTTCGACCACCTGGGAATTTCTATCTTTTGTAGGCCGTCATTGCACCCGGCACCGCTTCGGTGATAGACGACGGCTGTTGCGAAGCGTGTCTTTCTCCTTCTTCTTTTTCTTTCTTTTCTATTTTTCCTTCTGTCCGCACGAGGCAGCTGAGGTGGCTCCACTTCAGAGCCAGTAGCGGAGCTATAGCGGAGCCACTTTTTCCTTTAGTCACAACATTGAGGCAGTGGTATGGGTTTAGAAACAGAGCCAGTAGAAAGTCTGTGCTTTTTCTTTTTCCTCTTCCTTCTGTGCCAATAACTATTTATCGTGTGGTGACATCGCGCAGCACAAGATCTCTTTGCGTTCCGCCTGAGTCGAAACACGACCGCTGTGCTAAGGATCAAATACGGGAATTCCGGTTCAGTAGCAGAGCGCGGCAACCACTGATCCACTATAGGGAGTGTGCCGGACAAACTAGGAGCAGAAGCATATAGGTGGCTCAAAAGAAATCGTAGTTAGGTGCTCAACATAATACCGGAAATAGAAGGCCAGGAATGAAATCGAAAAGTGCTTACCATTCAGTTGGGAACCCATTTGACGAGCTAATGCTCTTCAACCGAACGCCGATCGGTGGTGCGGCAAATATATCTAATAGCATAAATATGCTATTACGCTAAACTTGTGGCGCTATGAATGGCTGTAGAGATATTGGAGTAATGTCCATCACGTGGGTTCGCATGCGTAGAATTGCAATTATAAATCTATACTCACGATGAAGGGGAAGTCGTACCACTGAGCTACGTGGGTCCAAAGCGATTAAAATTTGACTTTGCACAAGTGTACGTATTTGTCGAATCTCTGGTCGTAGACAAATGCGGGTGGTATCAAACGTTTGTGTTAGATATTAACGCGTTAGAGTTAAGGGCCGAATGTCGCACAAAAGTTGATGTCGTCGTCGGCGGCCGCCATCCCGTGTCGTCCGGCGTTGGACGTGAGCGAAAATAAATAAAAACGAGTAGGAAAAATCGCCGACATGAGGAATCGAACGTGGAATCCAAGGTGCGAGACGAGCACGCTAACTACTCCACCACGGCAGCTTTTTTTTTCCTTTTTTTCCTTTCCTACTCCACCACGCCAGCGAGATGGTTTGAAATGGACAAAGGCGCGTCTATTGATTGCGGTGTTGTCTCCGAAATGTCCCTTAGAGAAGTGTATTGTGGCGTATAATAATAATTATTAGTATGTAAATTGTAGAATTACAGAACACGCAGTTAAGCGAGTGGTTGGTTGGTTGGTTCACAGGAAGGGAAAGGCGCAGTATCTGTCACACTTGCTCTGTGGACACCTGAACCGTGCCGTAAGGCAAATTACTGTTCCGCTGCACTTCCTCTTCGCTTGGCGTACACGTAGCGCCATCACGCGTGTGGCGCGCGGAATAAGATAGACAGCGCATGGTCTCCAAGATCTTCATCGCGCAGGCTCGGATCGGCAACGATGTTGCCGACGAACTACGACTGCAACTTGATGCCCGCGCGTTTCGGCAAGGTGGCTGGCAGCGCTTGTACATTCCAAAGGATTAATAAGTAAAAATGAGTATAGCAAGTTGCTCTATATGTAGGAATTCGAAACAGAGCGTCCCTTCTCAGTGCACGCATCAACCGCATTGTAAGCGAAGGAACGCTTTCTCGCGTGAACTGGAGCTGGAAGGTTCTCGCAGAGAAGCGATGACATCACCGCTGGAGCGTGAAGTATAGGAACATAAGCTCGGTCTTGAGAGACGTGTAATGAAAGCGGTTGCGTCTACCAGTGCCGGGCGCACTACGGTGTCTCTTGTGCGCGCGAACTGTAGCGAAAAGTTTCTACCTACGTCTTTGTTTCAATCAAAAGCGCGACAAGCAAATAAGTAGACGATGCGAACGGAGCGCGATAACGCTATCGCGCTCCATTCCTAAAGGCGAAGCTTAAGCGTCCTCCAAATTTTTGAGAGCCCTATACTACGGTTTCGATCGTAGGCTGAACGACATGAGAAGCTTAACCCCAACAGCGAACCCCAACAGTAAACGCGATAGTGTATTGAACACCGCCAACTGATTTCTGTTTTTAAGATATGTGCATAGGTTAAATGGAAGCGAAAAGAAAGGCGCCGTGAATTCCATTCTCCATGAACACACAGCCGCGCAGTAAGAAAATGTTGTTTCGACTGTGCGAAGAAGGAGAGAAAACGTTTCTGAAAATAACAATAGGCAGCGCGGAGAAAGATATTACAACAAAGCATTACAGGATATATAGCAACAGCTGCATATTCGAAACTGTACAGCAATCAAAATTGAGACCGGCATATTTGAGCGAGCTTTCGATGTTGACGAGGTAGCATTAGAGGCGAGAAACCAGGTTCTGTTAACGATGAATGAATGTTGTGCGCAATGCCCGAACTGCGGCCGCACGGGAAACATGAGGCACGCGTTCCCTAAATGCCTAGTCGCGCCGGTCATGTGGCGCTTAGTGAGAAGGATGAAATTGAGACCGGCTTATTTGAGCGAGCTCTCGATGTTGACGAGGCAGCATTCAAGATTAGGAACCAGGGTCCGTTAACGATGAATGAATTTTATGCCCAATACCCGAACTGCGGCCGCACGGAAAACATGAGACGCGCGTTCTTTGAACGCCCAGTCGCGCCGGTCATGTGGCGCTTAGTGAGAAGGATGCTCTCCGTACACGGTGGCCTTGGCGCCAAGCCACCACGCGGATGCTCTGCGCGACCAGCAGTCGCCTGTGTATATTTTGTGCTGTGGAAGAGTGCCTGCCTTGCCGAAGTCCGCAGACAACCAGCCATGGCCATTTACCCAGCGCTGCAGCGACTGCGCCCTCTATTGCGGAAGCATCCCTCTGATCAACTGGACAGATGTGAAGAGGCGCGCTTTTTGCAGCGCTGGCACACCCGTCTCCTTGTCGGCCGGGACGGCAGGACCGCTATGCCAGCATTGCCATACCAACCCCTCTACCCCCCCCCCCCCCCCCCCCTACCTCGAATCATGAGAAGTGTATTGCCATATAAGACATTCATCTGTCATTAAGTTTCTCATTGTGATTCCATTTGAGCTTGTGCTCTGTAGATATTGAGGAACACGGAATAACTATTAATATGATTGTTGCTAGAATCGCACCTTTCGTTGTCCTCCCATGCATGTCCTACAGTGCGTATGTGTGTAAATGCAAGTACCTATGCGTGTGGAATACAATAAATTCCCTCTACTGATGTGTCCGTTGGAAGTTTTACTGTATTGGTCAGGGGTCAGCAGCGTCACACTCAGTCTCAAAGGGCTGCTGCACGTTGCTGTCTTTGTTGAGGAGGCTCCTGCACTTGTTCCTGCACTTCCCCCGGAGGGTCCGCCCGTCCGGCGCCGCGCCCCTGTCGTGGCTGCCTGAGCCTTGGATCGAGTCATGGAATGACCTACCCCGGCACTGCGCCCGTCGAAGGCGCAGTGCTTCACATTCACAGTACCAGAACCTGTTCCGGCGGACAGCCTCACCGACACTATCGAGGAGTTTGTCGCAGTAGGGAGGCTGCAGTACTTGCAGCACCGTTTCCTGGCCACCGTGTCCTTCATGGCGCAAGCGATCAAAATGGTGGCGAGAGGTGTCCTGCGTCTCGCCGGAAAAAAATTGCCGCTGGAGCAGATGGGAGCTCCGGTGGCTCATGTGACGGTTTACCGTCTTCTCCCGTGCGTCAGCGCCTAGGCTCTTGCTGCAGCGCTTTCCCCGTATGGAAAGGTCCGATCCGTCTCAGAAGTAGCATTCTAGTGTAGAAGCCACGTCCGGAACGGGACACGGCTGGTCAAGTTGGAAATGACGCGGTCACCCCTCAAGTTCCTGGTGGTAACTGGGACCCGCGTGATGCTGGAGTATCGGGGAATGAAACGCGTGTGTTCCACGTGAGGCGTTGAGGGTCACATTGGTGCTGCTTGTTCGGCGGTGCACTGCGGTCGTTGCAGCGCTTACGGCACTGATAGTGCGAGTTGCCGCTCCGCATGCAACCGCTGTGGCGGCGAACATCCAACGGTGGATTGTATGCTACCGCGCTCTTATGCAGCGGCTGCCAAGTCGTCCTCGGAACCTGGCGTGCAACCCGAAAAGGTCGCGAACCTGGAGCTGTCCGGCTGCACCCAGAAGCCCAGCAGGGACGCAGAGAAGGACGATGACGAAACCTTGATGACCACTTCTGAGGCCCTCTATGGCGAGGTAACCACGGAGCCCTCCCCCGATAGCGAGCCTGTGACGGAGGTGACAACCTCTCAGAGCGACTCCGAGACTTCCTCAGACGTGCCCGGCTCTGAGTCCCGGCCATTGGATTCGCAACTCGTGGCGGGCCAGCAGACGTACGGAGACAAGGTGTAGATGACGCCCCCTCCAAATGTGAAGTCGGCAAATCTGGAGGCTCTGCTGAACGCCCCGCGCCTCCTGCACTCGGCGACTTCCGCCCCGGTCCTCCCGAGTAAGTAGGTCACCCTGTCTGACGCTATGGTGGCAAGACGCTCTGGCTCCGCGAGGCCGCAACGCCTGAGTGCGGGCCGCGTTATGAAAGCGCCTTTGGTGGACCACGGCAAGCGTCATTTTTCCGTCACAGAGAGCTGTGCATCTTCTTCGAACGCATCAGCGTCGCATAAAAACGTGCGGAAGGCACCGGACCGCTCAGAGATGGACTTATCGGACGCCGAGTCGTACCCACCATGTCTCTCAGGCTCAACGGCCATGCGGCCGCACCCTCCTCCTCCCCTTCGCCTGTCTGGCGGTGGAGCGGCCACCGCTTCTCGCTCCCGGCTAATAATCGCCTCGGCTTCGTCGCTGCGGCCTGCGAACGGTGAACTGGTTGCTTTCCATGCAGTTTGTGTGTGTGTTTGACTGTCGTTTTGTTTGCACAGACGCGCGCGCCACACATACCATGTCGTGGCCCGGGCCAGCAGCAATCAGCACTTCGTCGCATCCTGGCCGCGTCTGCAGAGTTATCAGCTGAGGCTTCAACACCGAGCACCAACTCCCCGAGTGCTTCCCAAGTGCGAATGTGCGGACACATTTACAGACATTGCCCGACGAACTTTTCCGTGAGTCAGTTATGCTCTCCTCCGTTTCTTTGTTTCTGTGATATGATAGTCGTCTTTGTTCCTCCTCCTTTTTATGACGGCTCGTTTCCGTTTTGCTTCCTTTGACGTAGAAGGCTTTCGCCACCATGATAAGCAAAGGGAGATGCTTCATCTTGCGCGTTCGCATCGAGTAGATGTTTTGTTTTTGCAGGTTGGTTGGTTGGTTGGTTCATAGGAAAGGAAAGGCGCAGTATCTGTCACACTTGCTCTGTGGACACCTGAACCGCGCCTTAAGGGAAGGGATGAAGGTGGGAGTGAAAGTGGATAGAGAGAAAGGGGGGCCGTAGTGGAGGGCTACGGAGTAATTTCGACCACCTGGGGATCTTTAACGTGCGCTGACATCGCACAGCACACGGACGCCACTTCGTTTCGCCTCCATCGAAACGCAGCCGCCGAGGCCGGGATTCGATCCCGGGAACTCCGGCACAGTAGTCGGGCGTCTTACCACTGCACCACCCCGGCGGGGCAAATTGTTTTTGCAGGAGTGTAACTTCTGCGCCCCAGCCGGTGTCCTTTCCTTTCGTTCTCGTTTTATAGTTGAGGTCTTGTTTTCGTGAACGGACTCACGGTGTTGTGCCATAGGCGTGATCTTTCCTTCACCAGCACACATGGCATGTGCTCATTGTATATATGGCATAGATGGACGCGTGATTGTCGTTGACGTTCTTCAGCTGTTTGAGCCAAGCGGGGTCTCCCCCCGGACATGGGATGCAGTTCTCTCGCTAGCCACGCACGCCCTTTCTGACGCAGCGCGTTTCAACCTCACGCTCGATGCTAAAGTTAGCGTCGTCAAGGCACGAGCGTGCGCTTTCACCTTTTATGTGGCGCGTATCGCGACAATCCCGCGCAGTGTGGTGAACAGACTCGCGTCCCTTATAGGGATTTTGTTTGGGATATGGCAGGACAGCGCTAGTCGCCCGTTACATCCTACACCTTCCGAGGAGCAGGGCAGGCCTTGGCCTGCCGTGCATCCCGACAGTGGCTCGAGTACTCGCGTTAAGGCTGGTGGACAGGCTATTACCTGACTGAGTCTTACCCAGGTCGCTCGCGTATCCTGTACTAGATAAGCACGGCGCGTCCTGTGCTTACACCCGAACAATACATCTGCCCACAGGCGGACAGACCTCTGCCTTTTTTACCGCAATGGTACCGAGGTAAAGTCGACTCTCGACGCAGACCTCTAAGATGTTACTGTAGGCGACCTACCAGCCATACACATCAGCGAATTATTAGCCGTTCGCAGGCTTTCAGCAGATGAGCAACGAGAGACGGCTGTACCCAAATGACGAGCGTGGGAAGCTTGTCGGCTGCCAAATGAAGTGCTAGATTTTGACTGGCTTAGGCGCTGGGGCATCCCCCCCACGAGACAGCGCCTTGCCAGATGGGGTATTGTACCCAATGACCAGTGTGCCAACTGTGGTGCTCCCGAGAGGCTGGCGCATGTTTTTTCGAATGTGTAGTTGGGAGAACAATGTGGAAACTCGCATATAGGGTGTTTAACGTCCGCATGAACCCGGGCGTCAGGCGCCGGCGCAACCCTTTTGAACACCTTGTGTTCACTCTGGCATGTTTGTGTTGTGGCGTCACAGGTGCCTCACTGAGGGGCGCCGAACTCCCGCCCGAGCAATGTACCTAGCCTTGCAGAGGCTGCGCCTCGTCATGGGGATGTATCTGTCTTGACAGTTAGAAACGGACGGCGAGACGCGGTTTCTGCGGCGCTGGCACACGCGCTTCTATGTTGTACGGGGTAGCAGACTTGAGATGCCTGTCGTCCTTTATTAGAACCCTCCCCGTTTATACTGTTTTCCCCTCTCTGGGGAATCATGCTTTTTTTAGTTTATTATGTATATGTACCCTATAAGGTTTTTTATAGTGCTTTGTTTTGTGAGTAATGTGCGTTTTTGTATGTATGTATGTATGTATGTATGTATGTATGTATGTATGTATGT